>PVIR01020766.1:0-29559 GCA_004026965.1 Petromus typicus | reverse complement strand
ACAATACTGGGTGTGGTGACCCACACCCAGCAGCAACCAGTACCACATACCACAGTGCCGGGCGTGGTGGCTCACGCCTGTAATCCCAGCACTCGGGAGGCAGAGGCAGGAGGATTGCTGTGATGTGAGTTTGAGGCTGAGCTCAGGGCCAGCCTGAACCACAAAGCGAGACCCTGTCTCAAAAAACCTAAAAAAAAAAAAATTAAATAAATAAATAAATAAATAAATAAAATAAAAAATAAAAAATTTTAAAAAGCCTTGAGATGTAGCTCAGTGCAAACGCCCTGGGTTCAATCTCCAGTACTGGAAAAAGTTTAAAAGCACCTACATTTAGGGCCCATCCTTAGAGTAACTTGCTATAGAGCACGGTAAGACAATGTTCTCAGTGGGCAGGCCTCACACATGGTCCCCTAGGACATGAGATCTTCCTTGCCAAACTCTTGATCTGTGAGAGCGAAGCAGACATGAGACACAGATAAGCTACCAAAGAGTACAAAAAACAAACAGAAGCAAGCCTGGGGTAGGGGGAAGAACAGGCAGTTAACTTTAGAAATGAAGAAATAGGGGACAAAGGTAGAATGGAGAAAAATCCAGAGAGGAGAAAGGTTTACAAGGAATGCGAGAGACTGATGGTCCCAGGGACACCTTACGTCTTCTCTGAATCAGAGCCTTTGGGCCTGGCTGTGTCTAAGAATCACCAGAGAGGTGTAGGAGCTCAGTGGGGACAGAGTAGATTCCACTGGTGGGATGGGGCAGGCTTCACCCACTCCTGTCCCTGCCACAGATTCTGCTGTGCAGGAAGGAGCCCTAAAGAAGCATCAACGTCCTGTCCTGTGCCAACCCTTTGTCTGCGACGGGAAAGGTTGGAGACCTGCTGTGAGGACCTGACATGAGACAGAGGGTTTTAATCGGGGACACCACAAAACACCATGTATCCAAAAGAAGCAAAAAGGAACCACCAGTTCTGAACCTTCAACCACAAAACAGACTCACCTTTCATCCTGCAGGAGAGAAAACTCAACTGCAAGAAGGTCTGTATATAGAAAAATGAAAGAATGAATGAAAATTATTTCTGGTCATACTAGAGATTAAAACTAGGGCCTTGGGCATGCTACTGAAGGCCCTACCACTGGGCTATACTCTCAGCTCTTTTTTGAGACAGGGTCTTGCTTTAGAGTTCAGGTTGGCCCTAAAGTCACTATATAGCCCAGGGCTATTCTCAAACTCACAGCAGTCCTCCTGCCTCCCGAGTACTGAGTTTACAGGTGTGAGCCACCACGCTTGGCACTGTGGTATATGGTACCGGGGATTGGAACTCAGAACCTTGTGCTTGCCAAGCAGACACTGCAATGACTGAGCTAAATCCCCGACCCTAAAAATGCTACTAAGGTGGTTTTAAACGAAATAATTTGAAGATGCATTCCGTGTGGGATATACCTCCCCAAGTACTTTATGAACTATAAAACGTCTTCAACTATTTTCAGAAATCATATTATGACTTATAAGACTGATACTATAAAATAAAATGAATAGTATCACAATATCATTGAGAACTGGCATTAGGCATGAGAGGAAATAATAGATGAGAGAAATAAAAACAGATAAAAGAGTAAAGAGTTTAAATAAAAACACTAGTATTTTGAACATGATTTGGAAATACCCGTAAGAACTCAGGGGCTAAGATGAGGTCATGTTTAACATATATATACCTTCTATCTTTGTCTCTTAGAAAAACTCAGGCTACAGTACTATAGTATCACAGTGTCACATCCCATTTAAAGGAGTCGTCACAGCTTGGAGAAATGGCTGTTCCCACAGAGAGGGGAAAACTGGCACAGGCTGAGCTAAAACCACTGTGAAACCACAGAGCACCAAGAACCAGCAAGGACACGAGAGTGTGTGCCAAAGCTCCCGGCCAGCCTGTGACGCTCCCACAGCCACGGCGTAGACGTGCTAACTCGAATGGATGAAGCAAGTCAGAGATGTTCATGATACTCATTAAAACAAACCAAACAATAATCTCATTAGCCCTGAGAGGAATGCCATATAGCTACTCATTATCTTAAAAACTGTTTTATAAAAAGACAGCATTAAAATTTTTCCCTGATTTTTCTGTATATACTGTATCTGGAGGTAACCAAAGAGTTGAGACTAACGAAATTTCTCTTTATGAAAATATATTACCAAGTAAATAGAGAATATAACTCGTATATTGCCATGTGGTAACCCTCCAGGGAATTAACGGATCTCAAGCAATGGTCACGAATGGCCCCTGACCCCACACACAGGAAGGACCACCACACACAGTCCCTGGCAGTGGTGGCACACATCCCTACATAAGAAGCAGAGGTGCCAAAGGGCAGAGAAACAAAACCAACCCCGAGTCAAATCAAGCTTCCAGGTCTAAACAGCTCCCGGTGCCAGGGGAGCATGTTTAGTGACACAGGAAGACAGACGCCATCAGCCCACCAGACTGTGGAAATTCTCTGCAGGGGATGAAACCCAGTTTCTTCACTCGGAAACAAGGAGAAAAAAAGAAGAGGGAAGAAACAGGAAGCAGACCAGGACACAATATAACCTGTGCCAACCAGATTTTGGATGGCTCGAACAGTGAGTCAAAGTAGACAAAAAGCAAGATAACCAGAGGAAGGAAAACTGATAAAGTAAATAAAAGTTGAGCGCACAGATGAATGCCTCCAGCTATCCTGGAGGCTGAAGCAGGATAGTCTGAGCCAGGGAAGTTCAAGGTCAGCCTAGGAAACACAGCAAGTCTAAATCAGAATCCATCTCTCTCTGTCTCTGTCTCCCTATCTCTGTCTGTCTCTCTGTCTCTGTCTCCATCTAAGTTCTAAAAAAGAGAGATGAGCACTGGGCAGATATTAATGATATTTAGGTACTAGGCAATGTGTACGTCCACAGGAACTATCGTGTGGCCTCTTGATGGAAGACCATCATTTAAAGTTACACACTACAACATTCACAGACAATGCGATGGGACTGTGGGAACAGCTCCAAACTGACATGGCCAAGGCTTCAGATGACGCAAGCCTGGTCATGAGCTGATAATTACTGAAGCTGGCTCGGGGCAGACAAGAGCTTATGATCCTCATCTGTTCTTGTGCTTTGAAAATGTTCTTTAAAATTGAACAAAGAAAACACCACACAAAGCGGGGTGCCCGTACCAAGCAGCTGCCCAAGGAGCTCCACAGGTGGGACTATAAACCGAGCCCCTCGTGCTGAGCCAGCGGCTGTGCCGAGCAGCACGGATGGGCAGGCAGGTGTGTGGGCCAGGAAGCCAGCACGTTTTGCTTCAGAAGTCAGGTCTGCCGCTGGCAAGCCTGGCCCGTCCCCAACTGTGTGGTCAGAGGTTGCGGAAGCCGGTCTCCCGCAGAGCAGCCCTGGACAGCCAGATGGTGGTGGACAGCCGGACAGTACGCTCAGCCCCGCAGCACAGAAATGATCGCGCGCTGGGATCATTCTGTTATATGAAAGGCTGGGGGTGCTGGAGTGCAGGGTCAGAATGAGTGCCGTCCCAGGGAGGTCTGCGATGAATTCCCGGTACTGCAAAAAGCCGCCAAGAAAAAGGCACAGAGGTCACGAGGGAAACATATCTGCTTTCTGCACAATGCCAGGTTGCATTTGGATCTTCCATCCTCTAAAACTCAGATCAACAAGCAGCAGACACAAGATGACACAATGAAAAGTCACTACATAAAACCGATTATTAAACTAACGTTCACTCTGTTCAACTTGGGAACTAGAATGAACAGATGAAAACAGAAACAGCACCTGAGCATGATTTCTGACTCTTAACAGGCTCCTTAATGGCTTCTCCACAAATGATTTCTCTCTGATATCTCCAAAACAGCACAGTGTCAACAGGGAACTCTCCAAGGCAGGAGTATCTGTGCTAGAATTCAGGCTTCTTTTCACTGGCACCAGAAACATAAGGAAACAAAGGAAATTTCCTAGTTGACCTTGGGTGACCCTTAACTCCCTGAACTTTAAGTTCAAAGAACAAAAAATCTGCTACACAAGAGTAAAATGAGTGAATGCTGGTCACCATCCTCACCTGGAAACATGAGCCACTGTCTAACCGTAGAGGTCTAAGTCCAGAGTGAATCCAGTGTGCTCACCCCACCGACCACCCGAACCCTAAGGCCCGCCCCACAGGCAGGTATCGGATGCAGGGAGAGAGGAGCCGCCACGGCAGAGATCAGCCTCGTCCCTGCCAGGCAAGTGCACGCCCGCTCTGCGACGCAGACCACAGGCTCAGGGAAGACAGCACCTGGCTCTGCTGGGACCCTCAGGGCCCCTGTGACACCGCCATCCGAGATCACTGCCTCCCCTGGTAACCCAAGTCGCCGAGCTGGAATGGGGTCTTTACGGCGTTTGAGAACTTGAGCCAGCACGGCCGCCACGCCCTGGCCACTTTCTCACATCACCAAAGGCTTTCTGGCCCCAGGGTCGGCAGTGGCCTGACTCTCTCACAGGTGCCAATCTGCACATGATTTCTCACCACTCCCAGGAGTTCCCGGCATCTCCTTATCACCCTCAGTCCAGAAGGGAGAAGCGGGCACTGCACAGCCTGCTTCTTGACCCTGGGTGACCAATCGGTCTAGATGAGCCGAGGTCATAGGTCATGGTGCCCGCCACCGACACTCTGCCAACTTGATGCTCTGTGCACACTAAGCCACACGTTGGCCCTCGGAGCCCTCTTGGAGTGAGGGTAATCTTTCCTCCCACCTCACCACATCCCCTCATGAAGTGGGAGTAATAAAGTGCTGTATGACTCAAGCATGTACTCTTAGTACTAAAAATACTAGTACTGCTGAGTCCAGTCGCTACTAATACCGCTACTACTGCTAATACAGCTACTGATAAATACCACCCCTGCTACTGCTCAGTCCTAGCACTACTGAAGAACACTCCTGCCCCTGGGTGTAAGCCCACTAATGCTGCTATTGCAGATACTTCTGCTGCAACTGCTACTCATGAGCCCCCATGGCTGCTGCTGCTACTAAGGGACACAACACTAATGATGGATTCCAACATCATTATATACTGCTGGATATAAGTTTCTGCTGCTTCTGCTACTACCACTGAGTATGAACCCCTGCTGGCCAGGTACCACTTCTCCACTTTTCTGCCATGACTGACCAGTGGGCAAACTCCCAAAAGAGAGAGTCACCAAATGAAGCTCTCCTCGGTCCTGCAGTTGCTGGAGTCTCCATGCCCATCACCTCACGCTCACAAGTGACATAACAGCTCCTGCCATGGAGAGGGCCTGTCCTCCCACCCAGCCTCAGCCTCTGTGCCCACATCTCAAGACAGCTCTCCTGGGAAGGCTGCGCTCAGTCTGAAATGGGACCTGACTGCCAAACAGGCTCAGTGGTCTCAAGCAAGGAGCAGGTGGTCCCTGCAAACCGGACAGCAGAGAGCTCAGTCCAAACGCAACCTCACAGGCCACTTTCAGAGTCCAATGGCCTTTCTTTTCTTAAGCATGGGGTTAACTAGGAAGTGGCAGCAGAGGGGCTTGCACCCTGAGATGGGCAAACAGCAGCGTGAAGCCACACTGGAGACCTCAAGAAAGCCCTTCAGGGAACAGAGGTCACTGCCCTCTTGGCTGTCTGCTTTCCTCTAGATGTCCACTTCTACACGCTCTGCAGGACTGTGCTACCAAATCTCTACTTCCAGCCAGCAGACCCCCCAACAAGGAGGACCAGAGGAAAGGAGGGCAAAGCCTGAACTGTGGAAATTCACAGGAAATCTGGATCTCCTGTGCGCCCAGAACCTAGGGTCTCGGTGCTGGCCCCATAGGAAACAGCAGCTCTCTGAAACTCCAGCCAGCTTTGGTTCCTGGGGCAGCCCTGCTTACAGAGGAAAGAAGAAGTGACGCAATACCTTCCAGGAAGTCTGTGTCAGAATTGACGTGATCAGGTGAGCAGTTATTTGGAGAACACAGGTACGATATCTTCACTATTTCCTGACCTTGATCCACAGAATCGATCACCCCAGCGCTATTGAATCTTCTATGACCCAGGTTGACTCAACATTTATAAAGTTCACTACGTACCAAAACTGTCCCAGGATGGCATAAAACAGTGCCTTCCTTCCACAGTGTTAGACTCTAATATGCCCTTGAGCTCCAGTCCCTGAATACTGACCCCTCCCAAAGGCAAATACAACTACTGATGACAGCATGCCTCCCGGATGTGCTTTACCCTCAGGTCTCACCACACTTGCCAATCCACCTGGCCTCTTCCTCCGTACAGTCATGTCCATCTCAATACTGATCGGTAGCTCTCCTGTCCACTTCAGGTGCACCGAGAAATAATCCACTGTGTATAAAAAACATTTACCTCAATAAATGTAAAAATCCCCAAAATTAGGTAAGACTTCCAGTAACACTTTATGATTGCTTTTGTTAAAGAAGGCTTGCATTCATTCTTCTCTGCTCTCAAAACTTCTCTGTCCCAGTACCTACAACGAGACGAAAGCAGGGTCAAGAACAATGTATGATGTCATAGGGAACCTGGGGGCAGGGGCAAGAGGGGCAGATGGGCATTCAGCACAAAGCATTCTGAGGCTGTCCCACACACACAGGCTAAGTGTCTGCAGGGCTCCGGAAAGATATGTGATAATCTCCAGCAACACAAAAATTGGCTTCAAGGGAGAAAAGACTGGAACACTCGCTACCTAGCTGTGCTGGACTTTTAGCAACCTCAGTAGCCTGAGAAGGCAGATCCAACAGAAACGACCCCAACACCTGCTCTGCCTAGATCACCACAGAGCTAGTCTTGGGCAGCCAAGCCCTTCTGCACCAGCTCCTCTACTTTTAATGCGCTCTGGAGAAAGGTCCCCCAGGTCACCAAGACGAGCCAGCCCAGGGACCGTGTGAGGTGAGGCAGTTTGTGGAGGGAACCAGTTCCACAGGGACTAACCGAAGCTCAGAGTTCCGGAGCCAGGCCAGGAGCCGAGCGTGAGCAGTGCTGGTTCTTACCTGCCCTCATCTACTCACACTCACCCTTGCAGCTCTTCTCCGAGATACTTTGAGCGATCTTGTGGGAGCACCGAGTACATATCATCTTCTTCCAACCTCCGTTTATGGCCAATTTTAAACAAGGGGTTTAGCCACCTGTGAACAATTAAGAGATTTAGAAGTAAACACACACACTAAAAAAGAACAGACTTGGGAGGGAGATTTTCTGCAGCACCGCCAAAGCCAGTGTACATATTGGAGGGGCGTCCGCATTGACAGCAAACCCCAGGTTCCCTCCTGGACACACTCTAGAAATTCCAATCCCCTCAACCGTAAGAGGACCCAGTCAGCTCACCCCTTTCTCCTATCCTTCCCCACGAAGATGTCAGAAGGCTGTCAACCTGGCCAGCCTAGGCTCAAAGCAGGTGGGCTCCCAAGAGTGTCTGAGACAACCACAAATGCCTGATCCACATCCAGAATGTTCCATCATGTTTTTTTAGATGGAACCAATGGGCTTCTTCTCATACTGGAGTTTTAAAAGTGTCTCAGCTAAGTCAACTGGCAACTTAAGTCTAATTTATCCCTGAGGAAGTGGGGATAAGTGGGGATAAGTTGGAACTGCCCACACTGTTCCTCAATCCATCCTGCTAGGCTGTCTTTCTTTCCAGAGTCGGTCTCTTCCTCCCATAACCCTCACTACAGTAGCATCATTTCTTATGACAGTATCACTCCAACAACCTGTCACCCACTCAGAGCAAGGTCTGCTCATATACTACTTGGGAACCTCATTCTCTGACAGTGTCTGACATGCGTTTGGTGCGTAACACACAGGTGCTGAATGAGTGAAATCTTGAACAAGTCAGACACTAGATTATGTGGAGCAGCGATCTAGAAAGCACTGCAGAGAAACTCAATACACTTCTGACACATCCAGTCCAAACACAGGAAGCCATCAGCTCAAGGCATGCAGAAAAATGATCAGAGGAGACAGTCACTACCCATGCCGTGGTGCTCACAGCACCAGACTAGATGGCAACATGGTGTACTGGAAAGTTCTCATGTTTTCTTTACTGTCATAATTTTTTTCAAGAATTTGAGAAGATCTCTCACTAGTGTTGCTCCATGCAGTGATAAAGGAAAAATACAAGACGAGTTTAGTCTTGGAATATAATCCAACCTTTCCTCTCTGTGATCTGGACACAAATACTCGATTTCCATCGACTTCACAGTCACCATATGTACACGCAGAGCTGGAAATAAAAGCTAACATGCCTGCAGGCTGATAAATTCTCTCCCTATCTCTCCTTTCCTCCCTTCAGCCCCACCCCCAGCTTCCTTACCGTTTTGAAGGTCCTTTTCATTTCTCATTTCTCTCTCCTTCCTGACTTAAAAAAATATATATTTGGCCAAGGTCACACTAAAATATTATCTTATTACTTGATACTTATTAATTTACTTGATATTTATTAAAGAGATACTTGGTTCTCTTTTATTAAGGACCTTCAAGAAGCTAAGCCTAAGAAATGCTATTGTGGGCCAGGGAGTTAGCTCAGTGGTTCCGCCGCCTGTCTTGCAAGCGCAGGGACCCGGGTTCGATTCCCTGGTAAACACATAACAATACTGGGCGTGGAGACTCACCCCAGCAGCAACCAGTACCACATACCACAGTGCCAGGCGTGGTGGCTCACGCCTGTAATCCCAGCACTCGGGGGGGCAGAGGCAGGAGGATTGTGATGTGAGTTGGAGGCTGAGCTCAGGGCCAGTCTGAACCACAAAGCGAGACCCTATCTCAAAAAACCTTAAAAAAAAAAAGAAATGCTATTGTGTATTTATTTAGATGACCCTAAAAATGTATTTCATAAAAAAACGTACCTTGCACCTTTTGTGGGATTAAACACATGAAAAACAATCTGGAAAAGTGAAGATTTTCTCCCTTTTACCAAACAGACTTAGAAACAGCATCCATGCACTAAGAGAGAAAGCTGGTCTGTGTTCAGACACACAAGGCCACAGTCCAAGCCACGCACAGGGGTGAGTGCAGACAGCAGGGAAGCCACCTGGACATTAGGTCCCACTGCAGCCAAAGGAGGAGTTTTGTTCCTGGTTCCTGATGTTACACATCCACAAAAGATAAAGGTAACTCCTGCCAGAAGAATCAGAACGTGGGGTCTTAACGCTGACCTCTGTGAACTTATTCTGTCTGGAAGCGACAAAGGAGAAAAGAACTAAAGTTCTAGTGCCAGAATTCAAAGCAACTGTCATCTCCACATGCTCCGCACAAGGTATGTGGCATCGCACACCACTTTTGCTGTGGTTGGGATCTAAAATGTCCCTGAGTGTAAAGGATGGGCCACCAGCGTGGTGTGCTGGGAGGTGCAGGAACTTGGAGAGGAAGCACCCGGAGCAGTGTCCTAAGCAGGGCTTGCGGGCCTTCCCCAGTCCTGCCAGGCATCCTGTCTCCCTTGTCTCCGGAAGGCTGACCCAGCCTCCCTCATCCACCACCACATGGTCCTGGCCCTTCTCCTCATACCACACACATCCAGCCCCAAGAGCCTACATCTGTTGTGAATGGATAAATGTTCTGGGCCTCTTACAAGGAGGAGGGGAGAGAAGGAGAAGGAGAAAAAGAGGAAAAGGAGGAAGAAGAGGAAGAAGGAGAGGGGGAAGAAGAGGCCACATTTGACAGAATGAGGAATTACGTGTAAGATCCGGTTTCTGCTGCCCAAGATGTGGCTGTCAAGGGACTGTAGCACCTTCCCTTGTCACTTTCAAGAAGGGAACCTACAGCCCCATTACAGCCTTCTTCCTAATGATCGAGCCCTACCCCCATAAGAGGCCATGGCTCTTGCTCTCCCTCCCCCTACCCCCAACCCGCTCAGGAAGCCCATCAGGAGACAAGGAGCAAGACTGCTCAGCAAAGCAGGCATTTGACATCCCCTCTATGGATCTGTTCCCCAGAGCACAGAGAACAGTCTTTACTTGGTTTAAACAACTGCCCCCAAAGCCGAGTCACACATGTGAACGTGCAATTCATATTTTTTTGTAAAAACATATCCTTAATGTAAGCTTGTGTATTTAAGTTAACTGCCTCCCGCAGCCAGCGAGGCAGCACGGCATCTGTGCAAGGGCTGCATATCTGCCATCGCTCCAACCTGCTCATCCAGTCTCAGGACTATTCCTCACAGCCAGCCTGGCTTGTCCCCTGAACACCCCCAGGTACACCTACCTCCACCTCCACCCACTGGGCCTCCAGCCTCCTCTTTTTTGGGGGGTGGGGGGGATGCTGCAATGTTAATGCACTTTACTTTTTAGAGCAGCTTTGCGCTCACAGTAGAAAGTACAGAATTCTCATGTCCCTGTCCTCCCCAGACACAGGATTCTCCACCACCAGCAGCCCTAGAGTGGTCCATCTGCTACAATTGATGAACCTACATTAACACATCAGAGTCAAAGTCCAGAACGGAGCTGGGTGTGGTGATGCATCCTTGTAATCCCAGCTACCAGGGCCAGGCAGGTGCTGAGGAGGAGATCATCTTCACATTCTCCAAGCCCAGTGCAGGTCCTGGGCACAGCAGAGCTCAAGGAGCATCTGGACCACACAGACATGAGCCACAAGAAGCCAACGCTGGGGAATCAGCGTTGTGAGGGGAATCACAAGGCTGAAGCCAGTCTGGGCAAATAACCACGACCTTCTCTCAAAATTTAAAAGAAAAGAGAGATGGGGAGCAAGGGACGCAGCTCCATGTTCCCGGGGTTCAATTTCCAGTACAAAATAAAGTCCACAGTTAACATCAGTGTTCATGCTAGGATGTACAGATAGACAGAATATATATTTGCACAAATGTTCCACAGCATACAAGCACTGTTACAGTACTAGTTATTTCCACTGCCCTGAAGACCCCTGTGCTCAAACTATTCATACCTCCCTTGCTCCTATCCCTGGAAAACACTGATTTCTTTACTGTCTCCAGCCTTTTTTCAAAATATCACATAGTTGAAACCACACATGCTGTAACCTTTTCAGACTGGCTTCTCTCCCTTCGTAACATAATTTTACATTCCTCCATGAATTTTGGGTTGAGAGCTTGTTTCCTTTTATCGCTATGCCATTTTCCATTATCTGGCTCTACCCAAGTTTATCCACTGACCACCTAAACAACATCTTGGTTGCTTCCAAGTTTGGCAATTACCAGTAAAGCAGCTGGACATGTCACATGCGGGGTTTTATGTGGACATAAACACTCTGGTAAACACCAAACAGTGCACTGGATCGTGAGATAAGAGAATGTTTAGTTCTGCAAGAAACTTCTGAACAGTTTTGCAAAATGACTACACCATTTGCATTCGCATAGTACCATCTCCTTTATCATCTGACTGAACCAGTCATTCCCTACTTCAAGGTCCAGCTCCTCTGCTCTCTCTTGCCAGCAAACCTCTCCTTTCTGGAGTGCACATACAACTCACAGGCACTCACAAAAACTTGCAGCACAGAACCTCTCACAAAGGCCACCCACTGAGGACTCTCACACATGATCGCGGCAGCGAAGATATTTACTGGAGTAAACATTATGATTTTTACACAGAAGATCAAAAGAACCAAGAAGATTTCCCATAAAATCCAGATTCTCCAAATTCAAAAAGCTTGCTGATGTAGCCTACATTTCCCTACACGACTACAACATTTCCTTTCCTACCTTCTTTTGTTCAAATGGAATGCAAGTCATTGTCCCTAGCAATCTATTCACAGCAGCCAAAATACAGGTGCCACACAAGTGCCCAGCAAGTAAAACACAAAATTCAGTGCACAGACACAATGGAATAGTCTTCACCTTCAAAGGAAGGAAATTGTGACGCATGAACACCACAGACGAAGCCTCAGGACCCGTGTACTAAGTGAAGCGAGGCAAAGCGACAAATGTGGGATGGGGTGTAACTCAGCGGCACAGCCCCTGTCTCTGTGCTCAAGGCCCTGTGTTCAATCCCGAGCACTGAAGAAGAGGACAGATTACTCCACTTATCGGAGGTGCTTAGAGGCAACAACATCAGACAGAGAGAGGGAAACGGTGGGTGCAAGAAGCTGAGGAAGAGGAAATAGGGAGTTAACCCGGAGTTTCAGTTCTGCAAGATGAAAAGAGTTCGGGGATAAACAGCAGCAATGGTCAGACAACAGTGTGAATAACGTTAATCCCATTAATGCCACAGAACCTGCAAATGGCCAAATGGTGAATTTTACACTGTCCATGTTTATCACAGCATTTTTAATTAAAAATAAAAGAAAAAAAGGAAGAATTAGCAGTGAAATCTACTCTAGACTGGACACACTACAGGCTGGAGGTCTTATATCTGAAAATACTTTGCTTCTCAACAGACCCAGGCTCCCCAAGGGTACAGGTCCATTCACATTCTCCATGCCCAGTGCAGGTCCTGGGCCCAGCAGAGCTCAAGGAGCATCTGGACCACACAGACATGAGCCACAAGAAGCCAACGCTGGGGCTGTACGGAAGCTCCTTCCACGCATGGCTTCCTCCTCCTCACACTTGGCAGGGTCTCCTGTGGGGCTTTTGTCTTCAAAGAGCAAGAAGGAGGTGAAACGTAAAATAACTAAGAGTACAAGTCGTTCCCTGCCTACCTGAGTCCAAAGCCACACAGCTCAAGGGTTCCACACCCCACACAGGGTTCTGGGATATCCCAAAGCATATGACACTCAGCACGTCTCCATGAGAGAAATTACTACTGAAAAAATTGACAATGAAACATCATTTCTATGAACACATCCATATTTCTCAGAGACTCCTTCACAGGCAGCCCTTCCAGGACCCTGAGGTCCCCAGGCACATGTTTTCAACTTCTGCTCTAGGGCAACAGGTGGTACAGCTTCCTGAGGATGGTGAATAGGGCCCCCAGATCCCAGCCTGAGCTGCAGCCTGCCACAGGCAGCAGCCCAAGGAAGAGAGTCACTGTGAGGCCACTAGACCAGGCCACCTCTGAAGACCACAACGTCCCCCACGGCTCTAAAAAATGAACTTCTCCCACCTCTCATCCCTTACTCTCCCACTTCAGCTAATAATAAACCTCTCAAGTAACTCCCAGCACATACACTCTGACCCCCACCCACCCGCAATCCTCCCATAAACACTCTGCACTGCCCCCTGGTCAGTGAACTCCCCGATGTTCCTTGCCTGGCAGAAGCCTGGCGGTCCCCAGGGGCATGGCTTCCCTTGCACACTGCCATGCAGGCTCAGAGGTGCCTGCCCTCGAGTCTCCCTCCCCAGTCTATCCTAAGTCTCCAAAAACCATGGCACCGGCTATTCACTGCCACACTGGGCAAAGTGAGCTCTCTGCACTGCCACCAATTGCCACATAAGCCGCTGGACCAAGGTCCCTTTCTCCATAGCCATCAGCCTCACAAGGAGCCAGGGCAAAGGACATCAACACCCAAAACCCAGGCTGCTGACTCTCGTGTCCTCATCTCTCTTGGAACTTTCCTTGCGCTCTACCCCACTAGTTGGGACACGGTGCATGAAAGGCGCTCTCAAAGCTCACTCTCCCCACCAAGGGCTGGGACCTGCCCTGCCGTTCTCTTCATGCTGTGTCTGCCTGACCACTGGGTTGAGCCTCCTGCTTTCTGCAGTCAAGCTCCTGCCTTCAAACAGCACCCAGTCTCAACCACAGAGCTCACTGGGCCTCTCACCTGGGCCCCAGGTCTCCACGTTATCTCCTCGTAAATGTCTGATAGGCAACCCCTCTTTTACATCCAACATGCGGCTCTTGATTTCCCACAAAACTTGGCCTTCTCTCCTGCACTCACCCTGGAACCTGGTGGTCCCCCTCCCCACTCCCTTTCCTCACCCTCCATCAGGGTCAAACTCCTTCCTCTACTTCTCCGCATCTTCACAGCCATCACAGTAGCCTGGGCCGCCATGAATTCTCCACAGCCTGTATGTGACCCGTCTATGTACTCTCTTGGCTCCACGACAGTCTATCTACAGAGAAGAGGTTCACTGGGACAAGGACATCATGCACTGATCACAGGGCTGAAGGAACCCTCGGCTAAGGTGAAAACACCCACACCCCTAAGTCACAGAAGCCTTATCTCCTCCTGGAAGACACAGGACGCAAAGGTCAGCTGAGGTCAGGAAGGCAGTTAATGGAAGCCCCAGGCCACGCCAGCCTCTTACCACTGAGAACATAATGCACTTTAGCTGCGGTAAAGTATTCATTTTAGTTGTCTTGGAAGAGTCACCCACGCCTGTCCCTATCAACCCCAGGGGAGGAGTATTCTCAGAGTGAAAAGCCTGGGGTTGAGAACTGGGGTGAGGGCTACAGAGAGATCGCACAGCAAGACCCCTTGCTCATTAGGTCCCCATCCCCTAAGGCAGGGCATCTGCTGTCAGGCTGGACAGCACCTTGTTGTAAAGGGTTGTTCTGTGCACTCCGGCTGGTCAACACCATCTACGACCTTGACCAAAACTATCTCCAGACACTGTGAGTAGCATAATCACACTCCCTCAGCCACCAAAACAAAGATATAAACCCATTTCTATATTCTCTGCTTAGGTCTCCCGTAGTAGTTCACAGTGGGGTAGAAGGGACTAAGTCAGTAAAGAATAGCACGAGGCAGGTGTGATCATGAGCGATGCAAAGAATCTACCTCTGGGCTCCCTATGAATCTTTGGAGAAAGGGATCAATACTCCAGCTCACAAAAAACTCAGCTTCTCCACAGCAATGATTCTCAAAGTGTAGTTCCCAGACGAGCAGCAGCAGCACTTCCTAATCTTAGATACACCAAAAATCCATGGGTAGGAAACCCAAAGAAAAGCTCAAAATAAAAGATAATAGGAAACAAGAAGATAGATGTTTTGCAAAGAGGAAGGGAATGGAGAGACGGAGGGAGGAGAGGGGAGAGGCAGGCATGGTAGGGAAAAGACAAGGAAAGGGAGGGGTTAGATGTGTCGTGTACAACTTCCTCTGATGAATGTCATCATTGTGTGCTGCAAGCATGTACTAATAAAAATTAAAATTTATAAAAAGAAATGCAAATGTCCTTGGGCTAGGGAAAGTAGCTCAATGATAAAGCACTTGCCTAGAATGTATGAGGCCACAGGTTGGATTCTCTACATATCTACACATAGACGTCTCTCTCTCTCTCTCTCTCTCTCTCTCTCTCTCTCACACACACACACACACACACACACACACACTACTATAGAAATGCAACTTCTCAGACTCCACCCCAGATCTGTGAGTCAGATACTCAGAAGTGGGCCCGGCAACCTGTATTTTAGCAGGTCCTCCTGCAAAGCAAACACAGGCTCAAGTCTGAGACCCTGCTGTGCAGTGGGCATCTGCACCCATCCTGGGAAGCCCCTGTCTCTATCAACAGCAACAGACCCAACCCCGGCTCATCATCCAATTCCCAACCTCGGCCCAACGAATTTTAAAACAGAAGTCCACAGGCAGCTGAGGTCTCATCCCAAATGCCTACACCAGAGTGAGACGGACTCCAAAAGAGGGTCTTCTCCACCCATCACCATATCCCCTGGCGGAGCCTCACCAAGAGAAGGGTTCACTGAGTTTCCAGGAAGAGAGAACGTGCAAACAAAAGCTCTCTGGAGCTGACGAGGAGACAAGGCAGAAAAAGGGGACAGGTGGACCAGCACCTCAGGGTCACATGTGAGAGACAGCAGGGGCAAAGCTGCACGAATTTGGTTGGGAACAGGTAACCAGAGGTTTTACGTCTCAAAGTCAGGATCATGGACTTTGTCCTGCAGATAGTGGGGCAGCAGTGCCAGCTTTCACACTCCTTCATAAGTGATGGCCTGTGGGGGCAAAAAGCCAGTCCAGAGCTGTGCTTGAAAGGACCATTTAGGGATTTTAACCAGCAGCAACCACATGCCTTCATTCTAGCAGACCAGATCCACTGTGTCCTCCCAACCCTACTACCTTAAACAAACACAGTGTCTGCTCCCTCTGCTTGGCCCTACACCTCTGAAACGCTAGCACTGTGCTACAAAGACAAACCAAGGGAACCAGAAACTAGTTTAAATTCAACCTCCTGTTACTAATTTACCCTAGGAACTCAAAACAAGCAGTTGAAATTACTGAAATAAATTCAAAGGAAAATATAAAACAATAACAAGGCAAAATACCAAAGTGAGGGTAGGAAATGAGTAACCACTGATGTCATGAGAGGCGGCCCTTCAGCGGGGTTCACGGGAAGATGCAGCACGCAGCCAGATACAACCCTGCGGAGCAGCAGGAGTCTAGAGTTCAACACATATGCAAAAGACCAAGTGGCCTGTGGGTGTGTATGTTCAGCTGGAAAAGTGACAAGACCCCAGCATTGAGGACGAGGCACACACATGCACAGCTACTGTACAATGAGGGGAAAATGGCTTCGTGGGAAAACTAAAAATCCATACCCAAAGCATCACTAGATAACTGGAAAGGAAGACCAACAAGGGAGAAAAGCAGCCCACTTTCTATAAGAAACAGGCTCTCTTTCCCCAACAACTAACCCTACATGGCATACATCCTGACCCCAGGACATACAAACATTTCTTTACATGTTAAAAGGCTGAATATTATTTAGAAAAGGGTATGATCACCCCCATTTTATCCATGGGTTTCAATTTCTGGTGTTCCGGATACCCACAGTCACCCATGGTTGAAAAATATGAATGCAGGCATTACTTTGACTTTTTTTTTTAAATTTATGTAACTTTTAGTATATTATTATAACTGCCTTAATATTAGTTATTGTTAATTTCTTACTATATCTAATTCCTAAGTTAAACTTTATCACACGCATGCATGGGAAAAGTACAGTCACTTTCTTGTCCCTAGGACAAAATACCTGACACTCACAACTTGGAGAGGGTTATTTTGGCTCACAGTTTTCAGGATTTATTTGTCATCAACTGGATCCCAGGCAGGTCTAGGGGGTCTGGGGGAGGAAAGCTGCTCACGTCACGGTGGCTAGGAAGCGGAGAGGGAAGGGAAGAACCAGAAAGAGAGATATGGCTTCCAGGTCACACTCCCACTGACCAGGCCCATCTCCTGACAACGCACTCAGCTATGCATTAGCCAGTGGATGAATCTCCTCATGGACAGAGCAGCCTTGATTCAATCACCTTCTAAACTCTAACTTCCAAGCATATGGGGGACATTCTAGACATGGACCCTAACACAGCACCCACGGTGGATCTTGAGACACATTCCCTACAGATAAAGGAAGAGAGAGAAGGAGTTGTGTAACAAAGCATGCAGCTGGACTTGATCCCCGCCTCCTCTAAGTCTTAGGAATTTCCCAGGTCACAGGAGTGGGGCCTGATAGTTTATGCTAACAAGGTGACTCACAGTGGTCCCCTGCGTAGTTCATACTCACCGTGACTCAGGATGGGCTATCCCAGAAAGGTCAACCATGTAGTGAGAAGCACAAGCTCTGGACCGAGTGCTATCAGCCCAATCTCTGGGGACCGGGCCATAGGAGACTGAGTCCAAGCCCAAAGCCAAAATGTCAACAATGAGACCCCAGGAAACGCCCTAGACACCAAAGCTTAGTGAGTTTCTTGGTTAGCAATACCCTGAGTACATACTGATAAGCCAAAAAAAGTGACATGACCTAAGTCCCCGGGGCAGCATCAGGAGGCTTTGCTGGGGGTGGGGCCTCCCACAACTCATCCCCACCTTGAGTCTAACTAGTTCCCATTGCTACAGTGGAACTGTAATTCTAACCAGCATTTTCCTGAGACCTCTGAGTCATTCTCATTGAACCTAAGAGGTCATGGGAAGCTGCAAGTTTATAATTAGTTGAACCAAAAAAACGTGGCCTAAGGGACCCTGATCTTATAGCTGGTATCTGAAGTATGCATAGGCTTGAGGCAAACCAAGGCCCTACCCTGTAAAAGTCAGATCAATTTGGGGATCTAGTGTAAGAATTATCACTGGGGGGACTGACAGCTAGGGATGACTACTTCCTTGGCTTCTGATCAGCAGGAGGTCAGCTTACCTTCAGCCTCCTCTGCTCTGGTTATCTCTTTTCCCCATGACTTCCCTATCCCCATCTCTCCACTACAAAACTTCAGCCTTCAACCTAGTGCCCACCAGTACACCACTGTCCCTCGGAGACTTCTACTACCAGTACTAAAGGGAAAAGAACCAGTTAAAATACAGAATTGGATAGACTGAGTCTGGGCCAGGGTCTGAGACTCTGCATTTGTCCAGGGCCCCAGGAGATATCAATACTGCTACTGGCCCAGTAACCACACTTTGAGTAGTAGGCTCCAAAGGCTGGGGATGTAGTTCAGTGGTAGAATAGGTAGTTCTGCCTATCACACAGAAGGCCCTGAATTTAATCCTCAGTACAACAACAAAGAGAAAGAAAGAGGGAAGGGGAAAAGATAAGGGGAAAGGGAAGGGGGAAGGACAAAAGTAAGAGGCTCTTATTTGGCAGAAGTTAGGGTTTGTGTCTGTTTCTGCTGCCTTAAAGATGGTGGACAAATAATAAAGGACAGAAAGTACACTTAACTCTTTCCAACCAGAAGAAGCCAGCTGACCTTTCTCTCCTGACCTGAAACAAAGTTAGTCTGGGTTTAAGATTAACTCCAGTCTTGAAGCGCAGCAAGCAAAAGAAGCCAGAGACAGCTGCAGAGAGATCATGCTAGCGTGCAATGTGATCACAGTTGGCTGAGTGCTATCAAAAACAGTCTCTGCCACCCTGGGTCAGACACAGGGAGGTAAACATTCGGGGTCCCAAAAGGAGACACAGCCACAGTGCTGCAAACACTAGCTCAGGAAGTGGAAGACAAGAAAGTACACGCTGCTCTGGCCTTAGGTTCAGACAGACCTCCACCAGCTGGGCAATTCTTAGGCAGAAGCCTACATGGAGGGTGTTTATTTTCCAAGGCCACAGCTATGATTAATAGATTATTGGTCTATAAAACCTCAGCAAATATTTGCATCACCCCAGCCCTCAGCATCCTAAATGTCTGGAGTCTATGAATGTTACCCGGTTTGTCCAAAATTATCAGGAAGCAGACAAGAACTAGCAGTGACCCTCTTGGGTAATCTGAGAAACTCTGGCTTGCAGCAGAAACTTCTTGGTTGCTTAACTTTATATGCTTCCATCTACTTACATAACAGACACCAGTCCTAATAACCCAAGTACAGTTTAATGTGACATCCTGTGAAACTGGAAAGAGGGAGCACAGTTCCCACGGCCTCCAGTCGTCCCTCAACAGCAGCCTGGAAAATAAGCTCAACTCAATCCAAGAAGCACCTACCTACCCAACTAAGAAGGCTAACCACCCTCTCCCACTAACATCAAGGGAAGGTCAGGTGAACCCATGGGAAACCTACATCACTAAAAACACTGAGCGACCAGCATGCAGCTTGAATAATTTCAAATGCTGAGGTCATCTCCTGGGGCAATGCCGAGTCTATCCAGTTCCCTGAGCACATCAGGCATTTGTGGTAAACTAGGTGCAGATGATATAATTTATACCACTTAGGTGGTTAGGAAAACCTTTCACGGGCAGGGGTAAAAGTATTTTCCAGCACAGTCTATTTAACCAGCCGAAAATTTCATAATCAAACATGAAATCTAAAGTAATCCTCTTACTTTCCACGGGGTACAAGCTCCACTAAGCTACAGGTTGTTTTTGACATTTTTCATTTCTCCAGAGTATCTGGTATAATAGAATGCTTCTGTCTGACCATCTAAATATCTGCCACTTGACACAAAAATACACACACACACACACACACATACACACACACATGCATGCATAAACTATGACACCTCATTAATTTTATGTCCTCAAAAAGACAGGAAAGAGAACAGATATTTAGCCATAGAAGTTCTGGAAGTTGAATCCAGGACAACTGATTTTTTTTTTTCTCCAAATTCAAAAAGTCATTTCTGTAGAATAAGGTCCCCACCTTGGAATGTCCCCAAAACTTCCAAGTTTTTTTCCAAAGTCTCCAAAGCAATAGCACTGTGTCACAATTAATACACAAGTTCTCTTTTCCTGACTTGGCTTCCAGCTCTGACCTTGTAGGGCCCACTGCAACTGAACTCAGGCTGCAAACTCATCCTGCCCAACCCAGCTCTATGAGCCCAGGTCGGTGAAGCCTAAGTAACATCCTCTGTCTTCGATTCCTCCTGCTCATGGTCTCTTTCCATCAGGTGATGACTTCCGGCCTCCCTGCTAGACTTGGGTTGTGCAACCCAGGCCTTAGAGAAACCAGCCGTGAAAATAGAGCAAAATGCAAACGAAAGGTGCTGTGACCCCAGCATAGTGTTTGGAGCATTTCCTTCTGCTGGACTCTGCTGTGTCTTGCTCCTGGCTCCAGCTCAATTCCAACAAGCTTGCTCCAGCTCTCTGCTCTTCTACCTCTACAACTGCATCCTCAGGTGGCCACCAGGTGCCCTCTGGATCATCACCCAGCAAGGTGGCCTTCAACAGCACACCCTTCACATCGTAACCTTCTGTTTGGGTTATGGTAATCTGACTTCTTATATCTTTCTGGCTGGGGAGAGACTGAGCCGATGGAGCCAGCCAATCCTAGAGACAGCAAGGACCAGGCCAGAATACGCCTCTGAGATATACAGTCCCCAGCGCAGAGGGCCCAGACCCTCCACCTGGCCCATCCACCCAGAACGCAAGGATCCTCTACCTGAATCTGCATAGAGCCGGTGCAGGCACCTGGGACCACCGCGACCCACGGCACTTGCTGGGATTACTCAGACAGCCAGTCCTCACCTGTCCCCAGCCCTGCCCCGCCTTCCCACAAGTCCACAGTGTATGGCCTCCCCTGGTGCTTCCTCTGGGGGGCTGCGTGGTGGTCCCGTCCCATGTCTCAGGGACCTGTGAGGACGATGGCTTCCTGAGCTTCTCATTCTCCTCTTGTGGCCGCACCTAAGTGACCATCACAGAAAAACACAGCACAGACCTTGTCCTTCCCCTCCTCACACTTCAGGGACTGAGCCCAGGTTTAGTGCTGCACGGTGAGGGCAACTACACCACCGCCCCAGCCCCTTCTCAGTTCAATTCCCTTTTAACCCTAACCCATACCGGGGTCTAACCAAGGATGCTCTACCGTGGTACTACATTCCCAACCCATTTTACTTTGAGATAAAAATCTCATTAAATTTCTCAGACAAGATGTAAATTTGCAACCCTCAGCCTCCTAAACTCTGAGGTGATAGCACATTTCACACCCAGCTTAATTTTTAAGGCCCCACAGGAATGACTCCACAGACTTCAGGCCCGGCCTAAGCCACTGTACAATCCATGATTACTTTTTGGCAAATGGTATAGTTTAGAGAAGAAAGGGATTTGGTTATCATGCTATGATTTCACTACGAGCAATACCAAATATCATATCTATTAAAGTAAATGAGCCAAGGCTTCCATTTAACTTTTATAACACTGCCATTCTAAAATCTTAGGAGAAAAGGCAAAGGGTTGAATTTGGGTTCACATTTCTGGTGCTCCTCCATGAGCTAATAACTGAGATTGCTTATACTCCAGATATGACCCAAAAATCTGCAATCCTCTCACTAGCTTGGAGCAGGAAAACTCTTCTCCCACGGTGGGTCCCACTTCTCCATGACTTCCCCACCTGGGCACCACACTGGTCCTTGGCGTGACTCCAGACCTAGGACGGACTTCCTCAGCAGCGCTTTGAGCAGAAACAGTCTGTACCACAGAGAACCAGACTGGGCTACCACAGCCCACACACAACACTGGGAACTGGATAAACAAGAGTCGTCCCAAACAGTGACACTGATCTCAAATGGAATAACATTTCTGCCTATTCTTTAGTGTTAAGATAATTACATATCAGAGACTTTTCTAATTGGGGCCCACTGTGTCAATGAGACAGACTTTAGGAAAATTCCAGCAGAACCAGTTCAATCTTTAAAGCATTAGGTCAATTACAAACATGCCAACCCTCAGCTTGAATAGCTGCATATTCAGAAAGAACAAAAATACCCTTTGAAAAGCCTCCATCCATGGCCTAAGTAAAGGGTTTATTCAGTAGGAAAGAGAAAACTCCATGATGAATCTCTGGGCTGCTTCTGAAACAGCTTACAACGAACACTGAAAACTGTCTCACATCACCACAGGTGCTGATGGAGGTGAAAAACAAAAGCCACTAGAAACCATGGAGATGGGTCCTGTACCGCCTGGAGGTGACCCTGGGAAGGAGAACCTTCCCTCAAGACAGCCTGTCGCTCACATCGCGCTGTCCTGGCTCGTCCTTGTGGTCCTACAGCCAAGCTCTCTGAACGCCACTTCCAAGAGAACCCACTTCCGTGTGCCAGCGCCTCCAGCCCCTTCCCAAGGGCTCATGGGAAGGAGGGCACAAAGGGAAGACAGGGCCTCACATAGGCAAATCCCCCACTGGGCTCAAGACCAACAAACACGCACCCCTCAACCCCCAGCCATGTACCCCAAGAGCAGAGACAGGCCACCTGCTCTGTGTCTCTCTCTAAGAGGCCACAGCCAGACAGACTCGTTCTCCCTTGTCCTCTTGGAAGGACCTTGTCACAACCACTGCAAGGGGAAGACACTTTATATTAATTTAGAACAGGAACATGAGACTTTTTTTTACTAGGAATGTTAATGAAAGAACTGTAAGAAACCAGAATCATTCCACTCATTAATTCAACTGACTCTCAGCACTCTGCGTGCACCCGCCACCTTCCTGTCTTCCAGACCACAGATCCAGCCTTCCTGTGAAGCTCACGTTCATTCAGGGCAGGGAGGGGAGGAGGGAGAGGACCCCTGAAGAGGCAGGTTCAGAAACCCCTAAGGGCCACACCGAAGCTTGGGGCAGAGTCGGGATGAGCAAAGCCAAGCTCCTCAGGGACAGGCAGGGGCCGGATGCTCCCCGCAAAGCCAGCCGCTGTGCGGAAGTCCTGGGGCTTAAGGCTCCAGAGAGGCCATCGCTGCTCAATATGTCGCCTGCCCCTCCTGTGCAGAGATAATGACAGAGTCCTGGAGATGGGAGAGGGCGGTGGGACACCAGGCCCAGCAGGGAGGCATCGTGAACAGCTACTATTCCCTTTGTCCACACTGCAGCATTCACAAGACAACTCCACTTAGCATAGGGAACCGTCTCAGACCTCACACGTGAGCATGTTCCTTCCATGTCAGGGCTGAGGAATCCACTTCCCCCGTGTTGGCTGCGCCCCAGGCACCCCAACAGGGGGGAGCCAGGTGGAGGGCTCGAGCCAGCCAAGGGAGTGAAGGGGGAAGCGGTCACTGAGGTCCATCAGCACCACCCCGTTTAGATTCCTCAGGTCCCAGGTAGCAGGCAAGGGTCCCTCGCCCCTTTCTGACACTGTTTCCACTGTCACTGCATTCACTCCATCTTCCAGCGACCCCGCAGGCCCCACACGCTGGACCCATGCAGGACGTCCCAGCTCCCACCGGCCTCAGCAGGGAGTCTGACCCACTCCAAGGACAAGGCCGAGCCAGAGCCACGTGGAGGACAGAGCGGACAACACTGCCCTTGGAGTTGTCACGGCCAATATCCTCGTGTACAAAGCCTACAGGACCAGTCACTTCTGCAGCTACCTACTCAAGTGTGGAGTAAGAGGTCTTCTGTGCATGTCACTCTGGGTCAAAGTGAGCAGGTATATTTACCTCATTTAGGGCACAGTTAGGAATGTACACTTCAGCAGGGCAACTGATCAAGTTCTATCATCCCTGGACACTCAGAACTGAAAGGGGAGCTAACAGTTAACACAGCAGGATGAAGGTCCCCCAGGCCACCTGGTGCCATGAAAAGGAGATCTAAAGAGAGAGGCTGCCAGGAGTGATGGTACATGCAGCACTTGGGAGGCTGAGGCAGGAGAACCGTTATGAATCTTGGCTAACCTGAGCTACCTTGAAAGATCCAGGCCAGTCTGAACTGCATAGAAAAATCTTGTTTCAAAAGACAAAACAAAACAAAATACCTCAGCAAAGTAAAAATCCTACTGTTCCTCTAATATCGTGTTAAATCAGGATATGACTCTTCTCCTTCTGGGAAAAAGAAGTGGGGGGGAGGGGCTGTCACACTGATAAAACTTCTGAAATGAAAGGATGCAGGTAATAATGCATAGGAACGTGGCCCGATAGGAGACTCAAGACAGAATGAACACAATCCTCTCTCCACAATCTCACCAAGTGGCAAAATCCACTGGGCAGCAGGCCACGCTTCAGAAATAAAGATCTGCCCTGAAAAAAGTCAACAGCAGATTGCTCCGCCTAGGAGAGGAAATCCACTCCCGCAGCACAGTATGCTGGGGCAGGCCCCTTTCCAAGGGGACTTCAGGACAGGAAAGAGCCTTCTGCACACAGGGAAACACAACGTCACTTGATACACACACCACGTGCTCCCAGACGCCCCTGGCTCCTCACGCAAATGCTCCAGGATGTGACTTGGCCCCTCTATCTGCTTGTGTGTGACTTTCAAGATCTGACAAGGCATGGACAGCCCAGCCCCTCCTTGTACTGGCTGTTACTTTTGGCATGAAGTTTAACCTCTCTTGCTGGCTTTCCTCTGCAGGAGACACCGCCCACAGATGTCTGAAGGGTAGGAAACTTTGTGAGAGTCTCCGAACTCCTGGGGTGAGCAGACTGGCTGGACTAAGGTGTGAGCGACCCTCCTCTTCTCACTTCCGAGTGACAAAGAGGACCTCAAGTCTTCACATGTGCCAAACCCTTTCGACACCCGGAAGAATAGTAACTCATAATGGGCTGATTTGCAGAGCCCAGCATAAAGGAAGAGAGAGGAAGCAGGAGCCGGAAGCAGAGGCAGCCTGGGGAAGGGAGGAAGTGTGAGCTGAGACTCCCTAGTCAAGTTCACTTGCTCCCAAAGGTCCGCCAAGACGCTCCCCGTGGAGCTGCACTCCAGCCCCCATGCTCGGCATCGAGCACCTTCAACATTCAAGTTCAAGTTCACCTCTTCCCTTTCTGGAAATTCTTGCCCGGGAACAGCATCTGAAACCAGGAGAGGGAGGAAATGGCACACCCACCGCCTTTATCTGTGAGACCCTGGCTGAGTCACTTCCACGGCCTGAGCCCCTCTCTGTGTTTTCTCTGTCACTGATCTCTCAGTAAAATTCTCCAAGAGCATTTGAGGTAAGAAGTCAAAATGGCTTGAGGTTCATTCAAACATTGCCAGTCAAAGCTCAGTGTAACTTATAAAACCTTCATTTTTCCTCGGGCTGATACTTTCCCCAGTTCCAGTCACTCGCTTTCCTGTTCTGCTCTTTATAAAAATGTCAATTCCTAGAAACCAAGGGCCATTCATTCCCTCCTGCGTGGCCGTGAGCTCTGTGGGATCCCTTCCGACTGCACCTCATCCTTCAGGAAGGGCCGCTCAGAGAAGCAGCGGAAGCCTCGGAGCAGAGCTGAGGAGAGGAGGCAGCTCTGTGCAATTTCCCTTCAACTCACTTTCTGGGCAGCTCCAGGCAGAAATGACCAAACTCCACTCAACAGGGGGGAGAGGGAAAGTCCTGCTCTAACCTAAATTTCTCTTTCAAAAATGGTTTGAGGAGGAACAAGCACCGCCTTCTCTTCTAAAGGAGGAAAGGAAAGAGGACTTTGGGTCTGCTTGGGAGAACAATGGCGCCATTTCTTTTCTCAACTATGAAGAAAGGATGCCCGAAGGACTCGCAGGAGGGTTTCCCAAAAGTAAAATACTTGGGGCAGTTTGCATGTAGACGTAAAAGAGAAAGTTCAGAGCACGGGCCTGCGTCACATGATAGCCTGAGAACACAGCACTTTAGGCTGGCTGGCTGAACACCCAGACCTTGTCCAGAGACAGAACATGCTCTCCTACTCCGTACTGACCCACAGTGGAGCACTCAGAAGGGTTTATGGGAACCAGCTCTACCTCTGGAGACTCTTTTTTTTTTTTTTTTTTTTTGAGACAGGGTCTCGCTTTGTGGTTCAGGCTGGCCCTGAGCTCAGCCTCAAACTCACATCGCAATCCTCCTGCCTCTGCCTCTCGAGTGCTGGGATTACAGGCGTGAGCCACCACGCCCGGCACTGTGGTGTGTGGTACTGGTTGCTGCTGGGTGTGGGTCTCCACACCCAGTATTGTTATGTGGTTACCGGGGAATCTAACCCGGGTCCTTGCGCTTGCAAGACAGGCGGCGGAACCACTGAGCTAACTCCCCGGCCCCTGGAGACTCTTAAGACCTGTACCTCAACCAAAAATATGAGGGAAGGAGGCGGGTCTACAATGAGTCAGCTAGGTGGGGGCAGAATCCTTGGAGTTCAGGGTAACAGAGGACAAACTGCTACAACACAAAGAAGTCCCGACAGATAAAAACCGCCAACACCAAGCCCAGCCTCAGCCTCTGTGAGGTGTGGGGCTGCATCAGCCTCCTCTGCTGGCCACAGAAACACCACAGCCTAAGGGGCTTAAACAGCAGGCATTCACAGCACAGCTCTGAAGGTCTGCAGTGCAAGACAAAAGAGACACAGGAGTGGCTTCTTCTGCAGCTCTGCCCAGGCTTGGAGTGGGGCTGCTGCCTTCTGTCTTCATGCCATCCGAGTGTGCCCACCAGTCTTCCTGGAGAGGGGCACTGGAGGGCCTACTTGGCTCTAATACCCCCTTGAAGGGCCCTATCTCTACATGCATCACATTCTAAAGTACTGAGGTGAGGATTTCAGCAGGGAGGCAACACCTACCGGCAATGTGGCTGACGGATGAGGAGACAGATCCAACCTACTGGAGAAGCAATAGTTCCCACGGGCCTCACTGTGAGGCTGAGACAGAAAAGAGCCCGTGTAGGGCAGGGGCCTTGGTGGCAAACACTCAAAGCTGCCTGAGGTTTGCTCAAGGACAAGGGCTTCGACTGGCTCAGGATGGGCCCCTAATCAGTTAAACAGGTCTGGACTTGACCACTACTCTTTTAAACATGTTCCTGCCAGCCTGAACCACCAGTGGTAGAAGTGGTACCATCATGGACAGCAGTCATGTATGTACCACTGGTGATTCAAGTCACTCCGCAGCCTGACACAAATTAGGCCCCCATCATGAACATGTTATAAAACAGAACAGAAAACTATCACTACGTTGTAGCTAAATGTCACAAGAATATTGTTTTATGAAACTAATTCCTATTAAAACATATGTATATGAAATGTGTGTATCAGGCATGGTGGCTCATGCCTATAATCCCAGGACTTGGGAGGCTGAGGCAGGAAGATCACCATGAGTTCCAAGCCAGCCAAGGCTACATAATGAGTTCCAGGTCAGGCTAAATTACAAAGACACAGCCTTTCTCAAAAACCTCAAATAAATAAATAAGTGTATGGTCCAAGAGAGAGAAAACACAGTGTTTTGGGTCATTATATAAAATCTGTTGAATGCAATAAAATATTTAAAGAGCAGTCCTGGCAGGACAATCTGAGGTCAGATCCTTGCTTTACCACTAGGACAAAGGTCTCACCCTCTCTAGAACTCCATTTCTTCATCTTTCAGCTACTTCACAGGAATGGCAGGCAGCCACAGTGGGTTTGGAGTCACAGCACAGGCAATGGCAGTGCCTCGAAGGCTGCCCAGGCTTGTCTGGCCCAGGACCTGACCCTCTCCCGCCCCTGCTCTCGCCCGCTGCTCACCAGGGAAGGCAGGCTTCCCTATCTTTGCAGCTGGCTTTGACCAGGTTTTTTAGACAGCTCTGCACTGTATAGAGATCTAACCCTCTAGAGCAGTGCTATCGACAGGACGTCCTACAACACAGGACCCTCTCCCCCATCAGAAGGGAGGAAGCTTAGTAAGATCTCTTTACTCCCTGTAATTTAATGTCTCCTTCAACGGAGGGGACGGTGGAAGCTCAAGTAGGTGGAATGCAGCCAGTGCTGTCCTGTGTGTTCACGCGAGCACAGAAGTCGAGCCACTGCGAGCCAGGACTGGCTCAGCCACCAGGGACATGCATGGCAACAAGTACCGCACAGGAACCCCACTGAGAGCCTGGCAGCCTTTCCAGCAGACAGCGATGTAGAGGTATTTCCGGTCTGTCTCCCACTCTGTCCCAACACCTATAACCCAGAAAGGCAGCCTCACATTGCAGCCAAGAGCAAAGCCTCATGCCAGGAAACCTACCAACCTGGGTTTGAAGCTAGGCTCTGCCACACACGCATGGGAAGTAAGGGGGCGGACCCCACAGGTTAGTTACTAGGATTCAACATGGAAAGTGATTACAAGCTACTCAGATAGCTCCCACCAACTGTAAGGGCTGCACAGAGTTAAAAGGAAACCAAACCAAACCCAGCACCTGGTATACAGCAGGTCCACATCCCCTGCATGATGAGCTACAAGCAAGTAGGTTTTCCGGAAAGATTTCAGCAAAAGCTGAGAGACAGGTACACTGCACAGACAGAGCGGGACAGCCATCAGCAGGTATGGACAGGAAACACCACTAAAGGCTGCCAGGAAGGGGCCACGCACGGAGAGCACCCCAGCACCAGGACAGTGCCATGGAGGCCTGGCACGGCAATAGTGGCAAAGCAACGCAGTGTGAAGACAAAGCCACAGGGCATGGGTGTGCTGGGGCTGGCAGTCACTAAGACGCTCCGGTCCAGGCCTGGCCAGGACCCAACTGCCCCATCTCAGGCCACAGGCTTCTTACAGTCAGAGGACTCAGTCAACTGGCAGGTGGTGCTGCAGGTGGAAGTGGGAAAGTGGGCCACTGACACCCACGGACAGTGTCTGCCACCCACTCTACTGTGGAACCACTGTCTACCAGACTTCTGGGGGATGTGGTAACACAAACTGCGAATTTTCAAAGTACTTCCAAGGTAACAGTTCTACATATGAATTAAGTATCCTTTGTTGCCTTTTTAAAAAATATATTTTCATTGCCAGAGGAGCAGTTACAAATAGGTTAATTATCTACTCACAGAAGATGTATATTACACGCTCTACTATTTCCATATTATTTCCCTGTTGAACTAGAAGTAGGAAGAAAAATAATAGGGCTTTATTACTTTATTGCCTTTAAAATATAATGTTGGACCAGGTGTGGTGGCACACAGCTGGAATCCCGGCATTGAGAGGCTGAGGGAGCAGCTTTGCCCTCAGTTCGAGGCCAGGCTGGGTTACATAGCGAGTTCAAGGGCTGACTGAAATGCACATTGAGTCCCTGTCTCAAATATAAATAAATAAAATGTAATACAATCCTGGAATATGCCCTGAGAATGTGTAATTTTACCAAGCTGTAGGAGATGGCAAGTCCCAGAGCCGTCACACATTGTGTCTAAGGTCACACAGCTGTTAAGGGCAAGATCATGAACTAGAACCCAGGTCTTCCAGCTTCAAAGTCTGAGACTCTTTAGGTCTCACTTCTCACATGTTCCCATCTAAAGTACAAGGGTCAGCAATTCCAAACCAGAGTAAGACTAGGTACCGTAATGATTTCTAGTTACCAACTAAGCATATCTAGTACAAGATATTCAGCTAGGTCCTGAGAGCTAAAGAGCTAGAGAGATAAAAATGGAAGATACTGGTTTCTGATCCCAAAATGCTAGCAATTTAGTTTAAAGACAAAACTCACACCTAA
>PVIR01020765.1:0-30196 GCA_004026965.1 Petromus typicus | reverse complement strand
TCAGTCTAATGTTAGTTATAAAGTTTTTCCCTTGAGATACCACTTAGAGACTGTTTTCTTTGAATGGTTTAGGGAGAGTCATCCAGCTACACTATGGCACAGTATGTGTATCTACACAGCAGTGATCTCTGTCTGCATACTTTAACTGCTCAGGCTGGAGCACCAGTGGAACAAGACTTTCTGTGCCAAGAGGACCCAGGACTGGTCCCACTGACCATATCCATCCCATTGGCTCTGGCATTTCAGAGGACATTTTCTTGTCCATGCAGCTCCCATGCGGCATCTGGTCTGCCTCATGCTCTACTAGCAGTGCTTCATCTTTATGGCCCTTTGAGATATAGATGGTGATGGAGATAATGATTCTTTCCAGTTCACACATCAAGAAAATAAGGTTCTAAGAGGTTAAGGTCACTATCCTTGGAAAGATGAAATGTGTTTTAACTCCAGAATCCACACTTTTTTCTTTCTTTGTATTTTGCTATCAATTGCTTGGTATCAGAAGGCCAGAAGGATTTGTGATTCTTTATCGACTGAAAATACTGGTGGCACCAGAATCAGCACCATCAGGGTTAACTTGAAAGCCACAGGAAAAAGGTTGGAGCCTGAGGCTGAAAAGTGGCAAGTCAGCCCAAAGAAAATGAGAGTCAGTTGCCTCAGAGTATAATTCCCATGCACTGGCTGAGCGCTAACCACTTGTGTGACTTTGGACAAGTTGTTCTTCCTCTCTGGGCCTCCATTCCTGCACAGTATAATTAAGAGTTTAGAAGAGGCCCTCTCTGAAGTCCCATCTTATTCTAAGATTCCTACTGTAGGATTCCTATAGCACACCTGTGGGGACAAGTTCTTCTTTAGAACAGTTCTGCCACCCGGAATCTTACAAAGCAATAAGACCCAGTTCCCTATGGCCACACCATTCTGCATTCCCACTTCCCCAAAGCATATGGCAATGGTGGCTGCCTGCCAGGAAGCTCCGGGAGTGGAAGTGAGGATCAGATGAACATCAGCAGCCAGTGTTTTGGGTTTGTCCCTCCTGTTCTCATTACGTGGCATCAGCAATGGCTAGGAGAGAGAGATGCCGCTTTCCTCAGATTATTTCAAGGATGGCCTGTGCCCCTGTAGAGGGAATTATTTCAGAACCTCTGCCTTATCCTGCTGGCCTGTCAGCACCCTCTACCCACTTTGGGCATTTTCTATTACCCAGGATCTCTGTGCATTTGATGTACTACTAGGAAAAAAGAGAGGCTTCAAGTAAAAGAAAAATAACTTCAGCGTCTCATACTGGCCCTGTTAGTGACAAGTGAAGACCTTGTTCATGTATGTAAGAGAAGCTTCCGCCATAGAGAGGAGGAAAGCATGGGAAGACATCTTCATTCTGATTTTGATTGGCTGGTCTACCCTTCCTCATTCCCCTCCACAGCTACTGAAATCTCACTTTTTTTTTAGGTTTTTTGAGACAGGGTCTTGCTTTGTAGTTCAGGCTGGCCATGAGCTCAGCCTCTAACTCACATCACAGCAATCCTCCTGCCTCTGCCTCCCGAGTGCTGGGATTACAGGTGTGAGCCACCACTCCCGGCACTGTGATATGTGGTACTGGTTGCTGCTGGGCGTGAATCTCCACACCCAGTATTATGTGGTTACCGGGGATCAAACCAGGTCCTTGCGCTTGCAAGACAGGCAACTGAACCACTGAGCTATATCCCCAGCCCCAATCTCACCTTTTTTAAAAAAAGCTCAAGATCTTGATGGGAAAAGACAAAGAGGCAAACTTAACAAATTAAATATATTTCATGAGCTATCATTTGGTAGAGAATCTATCACTTTATTTGTTTTTGTCAATTGCAAGGTGGTGTTAATTTTTCTCTTCTGGGTGAATTGCAACATCCTGTGTCTCTCTATAGTTACTCACAAAAATTTCTGTACTGTGATTGTGAAATTCTGGGCATCCTAGCCCTCTGGGAGCCTAAGGCAGGAGAATCACAGGTCTGAGTTCAGTCCAGCCAATTTAGCAATTTCATGAGACACTGTCTCAAAGTTAAATAGTTAAAAAAAAAAAAAAAAAAAAAAAAAAAAAAAAAAAAAAAAAAAAGCTCTAGGTGTGTCTCAATGCAAAGGCCATAGGTTCCATTTCCAGTATTTAAAAAAAAAAAAAAACCAAAAAATAAAAAACAATTGTTTGTGGGTGGACCAGGTCAGGAGAAAGCCAGGCCCAGCCACCATCAGTGCAGCCATGAGGAAGGCACCTGGGGTGAGGCCTCTGCTATACTGTGTCATCCTTACTGCCCAGAGCAGCGAAGGGCTGGAGAAAGCAGGGCCATCCTGCTGTGGAGTGTGCAGGGCTCACTAGGACTTAGCCTAGGAGCTTGTCCAGGAGAAATTCCCTTCCCAGGGCTTCACGGGGAGGGCAGCAAGGGTAGCAGACTAAAGCTGATCTGTGAGGACAACCTGTGGAGGAATGAGAAGACTTACTGATGATGCAGTTTGCAGACAGTTTTGCCAGCTGCAAATGACGGTGAGCCAAGGTGCTGGGAAAGTTCTTGGGAATGGCTGTAGGGCTAGCAGTGAGGCTTAGGGAGCACACATCTGGCTGATGCTTTCACTCAGGCCATGAGACCTCCTTTAGCAGAGTTCCCTAGTGGTGGATGGGGACTTTAATCGAAATCCATGTAGCAACAAGCTGCTTTATGATGGGGTGGGGTCTATAAGTCCTAAGTTTCCTTTGGTAAGAGTGATGTGCTAGTGCTCAATAACACAAATTGTGAACTTCAAGTACAGTCAGGGATCCAGAGTGCTGTGTGCCTGTGATTCCAGAAGCTCCGCAGGGAAGAGAAAAAGAGACAGAATCAACTGCTCGCTCTGTCCTGATGGCTTAAAAACTCACCTGCTTGCTTTTGATTTCCTTAACTGATGCTGGATCATGGAAATAACAAATCTGTCCTCTGTCGCCTTTTGATTTGATGTGGTTGTGTTTGGTGGAGAGTCTTGGATATACGTCTGTGCTAGACAGTTGTTCGTGTTGGACAGCTGGGGCAGAGAAAGGAAAATGAAGAAAAGGAGACAGAGGTAACTGGAAACAGAGCAGTGTAATTAACACTGAAAAGCAGTAGCATGAAGAACGAAGACAAAATTGGAATTATTTTACAGAGAGTTTTAGATTAATTCGTTCTGAAACGTAACTTATACTGCTATCGCAGGTATCTTTGAAAAATATTTTGAAATTCTTGCAACTTCCATAGAATATGTAATAAATGCACATTTTTAATATAACTGTGCATCATTTTCAGTTGAAAGTGGTTTATGAAGGTTTAATGAGATATTCTCTTTGAGTAGGTGGGGGAAGGAACGTGATGAAGATGACAATTTACCTGAATCTGAGGAAGACCCCTGGGAGAGGTACTTGACGGCTGTGTAGGATTAATCATCCTCTGAAATCTCAAATTCATTTACATGTTTCTGAGAGACACTGAACCACATTCTTTCCTCAGTGGCTTTATTTGTTCAGATTGCTGACACAGAGCTTTATAAGGATAGTGCGATAATTCATAAAGCCCATTTGAATTGGGTAGAATATCCTGTGAAATATTCTCATACCTTCTTCGCTCAGGATGTGCACAATGAGGAAAACTCATTTCCTTCCTGTTGAGCAAAGTTAAGGATAATTTTTCAGTAATATAAAATGTTGCCCATTGTTACAACTTCAGCCCCGTGCTCCTGCAGAGATCGCCATTGTCACACTGTCACCATCCCAAGGCCAAGGCCCCTGGGGTTATTTCTAAGCTTCTCCCTTAAAAAAAAAATGACAGTTGTAATTTTTTTAAAGGTAAATCACTTCATTTGGAGGGGGAATTAATAAGTGATTACAAATTTTTTACACATTTCCTTGTCGTCATGAAAGCCCAAACTTAACAACTTTGGCTTCAGAATCAGAAACGCCACAGCTGAATCTGTGAACCAGAAATATGAGCCTTCTTCTAAGATCTGATAACTGTGCAATTATTTAAGGATCAGGATGATATTTTTCCTTCAGAAGGGATGAAATCTAGAAGTATAAGCTATTAGCCTGTAATTCTTCAACACTTTGTTTATAAACCTCCGGTCTTTCCTTGGGGTGGTTCCTTTGTGCGCCAAGAGAACTCAGAATGGTCGAGAGGACCGAGGGGACCGTAGTGGCCTCAGACGAGGTAGGGTCCCCTGAGCTCAGATTTTGCGCTGTGAAGGAAGTTGTGGCAGGAGCCGAGGAGGAAGCAGAGTGAAAGGTGGGATATGAACGTGGAATGAGATGCGTGGAGGGAAAGGGGAGAATGGCCCGGAGCTCATTTCAGCAGTGCCGCTGAGGCAAAGCCAGCATGGGTTCATTTCCCTCCCGGACTGTGAGCAAAACTCCACAGACTGGAGGCTCCAACAGCAGCTTTTGTTGCCCACAGTTCCGGAAGCTCAAGGACAAGTTGGTTTCCTCTGAGACCTGGCAGGTGGCCTTCTTGTTGCTCTGTCTTGACCTGGAGCTGGTGAGTTCTGTGTCTCTGCCTATTATAAGGACACCAGTCCCACTGGAGTAGGACCCACCCTAACAGCCTCTAGATAATTTTATCACCTCTTTGAAAATCCTATATCCAAAGTCACAGAATTAGAACTCACTCATATAATCTCATTTTTACCTTAACTGGTTCTTTAAAGATGCTGTCCCCAAATATAATCATACTCTAAAGTACTAGGGTTGAGACTTCAGCATATGAATCTGGAAGGACACAGTTCAGGCCCTATCCCCTTCCAAATGCTTTTTTTTTTTTTTTTTTTTAAACCTCTTTTTAAAGGCCAAGGCTTTAGTTATGCCTGCCTCATAAGCACAAGGTCCTGAGTTCAAGTCTCAGCACCACCACCAAAAAAAAAGAGCAATCTCTCAATAAAGTTTTTTAAATATACAAGAATAGGTGATACATCTGTAATAGACAAGTACTGGCTGTCTTCTGCACATTCACTAGGAGGGAGAGGAAAGTGAGCTGAGACTTGGCTTCCTCAGGATAGTTAAGACACTGAAAATTGTAAGGGTCAACTTTATTTTGGTTGAAATATCTTTTAAATTTTGTAATGAAAACAAAAAAGTGGATAAAATAGTACAAAAAGCTGCAATCGTCACACTTCTGAGCCTATTGCTTAATCTATCTGCTCCTCTCTCTTTTTGCTTTTGCTGAAGTGTTTCAAAACATATTCTGGGTATTGTGTCACTTTACTCCATGTCTCTTGAATATAAGTACTTACTTATGTGTGTCTTGAAAATATAAACACTTTCTTGCATAATCATACTGTCACTTTCATGCCTAACAAAACTAATAATAATTTTTTGTTCTCACTTTAATCTCAATTCAAATTTTCATCACTTCAAAAATATTATAGTTGGTTATGTGAAACAGAATCTAATAGTGTTATTATGACATTTAGTTGTTAGTAAACCAGTTGCTTAAAGAAAACATTATTTCTTTTCAGGGAGATTGCATCAGTTAAGATGTCCTCTAATGGGGTTTCTTCCCCATCCACCCACCCACTGCTTCTCTGTCCTTCTCCCTTTCCTCTTCCTTTTTGTTCTCCTTCTTTATCTCCTCCTCTGCTACCTCCTCTTCCTTTTTCTTCAAGATATTCTTAAATACCACAAATAAACTCTTCCTCTGAGAGAGTAGGTCTGGACAGATGCTTATTTCATAATGTGTCGTATGTGCTGCATATTTATCTGGTTGAGGGTCAGCCTTACTAAACAAAAATTTATAGCTGCTTTTTGTTTAAATAATGTCTTGGTAACTGCTAGTAGTCCTTATATTGGATTTCATAATAATTTCCTATATTTTAGGTAACATTTCTCATACAAAACACAGAAGTGACACACATCTTTGGATATTCCAGTTACTCTAAGGTGCTCACATATAACCTGGGTTTCAGCTGCTTTCCTTACTTTTGGGATAACAAGATACACTTAGTTGAAAAATGAACCCCTCTACCCATTCAAGCCCATCCAAAGTTTCCATTGTGATCCTGTGAGTGTCCAGGGCTCCTTGTGCTTATTGTTATGGGTACTGCCTACGTGTCACCCCATCAACCAGAGTGGAGCCTCAACTCCTTCGGGAGTTTCACAAAGCTTTACTCATACCTGCCTGGAACCTTGTGAACTTTGTCACTCCATGTAAGGATGGGTGGCCAGAGCCCTAGAGAGAGGCTCTATCTCTACAGCCGCAGTCTTCCTCTGGTCCCTACTATCTCTCACCTACTCCCCCTCATCCTCCTTTTATCCCCTTCTCCTTTCTCCTCTCCCTCTTTGAAGGACAAACTCTTCCCTTTATCTCATGTGCAGCAATATAATAAATTTTTAGCTCGAAAATATTTTTAAGCCTCACCTTTCACTTCAACTGGCTTGATAATAGATGTCTTCACCCAGATATATTGAGAGTTGTCTTTCAGAGGGTTTCTGGTGAGTGTACTCTTCTCTGGGTTGTAATATGCAGATCATAGCCCCATTTCCTATCCTGCCTGTATTCGTCCTACCCATCCCTAACTGTGTGCTGGGCATCTTCCTACATTCCTTCTTGTAATAGAGCAGGGCACCAGGAATGTTGATTGCCTGGTGCATGCACAGCTGCTTAGAACACATCAGCAGGGTTGTGCAAAGTAATGCCACTCTCTCGAATAGGCCTTTTAATTTTGTTAAATTACAATGCATCCTGGGTGCAAAAGTTAACAGTTTGCCATATACAAATTTCATTACCCACAAAGCAAACCCACAGTTGAAGTCAGAGTCTTTCTGACATCCAACTCTTCCCAGTTCACAGTCCATATTCCGATAGCCAAGGAATTCTTATTTGCCACAGAGGAAAAAAATTCTCTGAATGTTTGTGTCTCACCCAGTTCAGTACATCACAAGGATAAATGAGCACACTTTCTTTGAACTTGGCTTCAGGAGTATGCCCATCAGTCCAGGCAATCCCAACTGCCAGACCCTGCAGAATCCATCAATTTAGGGTCCAGTTCCAGTCCATGTCGTGAATCTGCTTATAACTCTTTTCTTTCCCACTTGAGCAAAGAAGTTTAGAGTCTTTCATGTTTTCATTCTTCTGTGTCTCTTCTGTCACTTTCCTTAGCCCCCGATTCTCTTGAACTTGTATGGCCCCACCCAAGGACTAGAACCCCATATGGTGCCCCATTATACTGTGAAACCTCACCAAACAAGTGAAGATATTGACTCTGAGTGAGTGCACTTGAGCTGTGCAATATTTTTAACTCATCCAAGCTGCCTAGAGTACAAAAATTCACCTTGTGGAAGGGATATGTGCACATAACTAATCCTGCAAGATGTCAGCATTGTCTCAGAAGCCACAAAGTCATCAGCCTGTGACACTCAGTCCTTGAAATAAAAGAATTGTAACATCTTCATTTTTCCCTTTCTGAGCTACTGAGTCAGCCATTTCTTGTTAGTTTTCTGAACTTCTTGTCAAGAGAAAATGTCTGCTCTCTGACCAAGCATTCCCCTGGGTCTATTTGCAAAAGAATATTCTAATGGGTACAATATTTGAATACCAGCACATTTCCATTATACTTGGCTCATTATCTTACATGAATCTATCTGTCCTTTGTTTAGAAATGTGCTTATTGTGAAGCCTGGTAAATCTTAGGTGAAAATAGTAGACTTATGAACTATTCCCCTGTTCCTGTCTGCTCTCTCCTAAAAACACAAATTCTAAAAGATCAGTTACTGAAATGTATTTTGGTGTCAACTTTGAAATTATGTCTTTTAAGAACATTTCATAAGAAAACCTTGGAAATAGCATGCAGAGGTTTCACTCCTGACATACCCCAGAAGGTCACATGCTCTAATTCAGCTTAAAGGGACACTAATCATATTCAGCGTGTGAAGAGAGAGGCTTACAGTTGGAGATGACACCATCATTTGCATAGGATGTAAAAATGAAGGACCATTAATTTTATAGCATTAATTGAAGAGCAGAAGTGTTAGACCTCTATAATTATCTTCAGTGAATACATTTCAAAGACATCTCCACAAATGAGGCTCGTGCGTGTGGATGTGCGAGAGCACAGACACAAAGAGCACGGCTAAGTCTCCACTTTGTCCTTCTTCAAAATGAACAGATTAGAATATCGTTCAGATAAAAGCTTAACTTAAATCTGAATTGTTTCCTCTGTGTGGAAACAAGATGTGGTGGATTCCAGGTTCCCGGGAGCATATTCTGTCCCAAAGCAGGGATTCCCATCCTGCGTGCCACCTTTCAGAACCACAGAGATAGAGAAGAGAGGAGTGGCAGCTCTAGGAGGTAGGCCATGTCTACATATGTCCTCCTGCACCCCATGTTCCAACTATCGCACCCCACCAGGACCCGGCGGCCTCCTCCTAAAAAGTACTCCCTACACTGTGCAGTTACTTATGTGTTATTCCCAGCACCCAGACTCAGCTCAACAATGCTGAATCCAGAGTAGATAACTACTCTGCAGTGTAGGTCACCTGAATGATGTGCAGCCTGAGGTCAGGACAGAGAGGAACATTTCTGAAGATGTAAGCTGAAGCTCAAAGGAGTTTTTTGGGTGACATTAGTTTTGTAGCCAAAAATTAGAAGTAGAGTGAAAGATTCAGATTTGTGGAGACTGCAAGAGAGTGGGCAAGGAAAAGATGGCGAGGCGAGGCCAGCTCTGTGATCACAGGTAGCACCATGGCAGAACCAGGAGAAGGAGCTGTAGTGTTGGTGGGCCATCTTCATTTCTGTGTGAGTGGTGAGGGAGAGATGGAGCAGAGCATTGGGATGGAGCATCTGGACCAAGTGTAGGTACAGCCCAAGGTGTAAGGGCTACTTGGGGGTTTTGTTAATTATCTGGACATGAAAGACTCATCACTTTAAGAAATATGAGCTACCTCTGAACCTTAGAGTCCTAGAATCTCCCTGAGGTATAATTTAGTGTTTCTGAGGGGAAAGTTGGGAGGCAGCAGTGTAAATCAAGTAAGGCATTAGTTAATGAGGTACCACGATGCATACAGTCAGCTATGCTCCTGTCTCTGGGGGCTGCAGCAGTGATAACCCTGGTGGGAATTTCAGGTACCACTGCACACAGGTACAGGAGATGCTTAACACTGTGCAGGGATGTTAAGGTATCTTAGGCCAGAGAGCATTGTCTAACTGAGTAAGTGGCTTCCCTGGGCGTAAGGGGTTACTCTGGGTACTTTTTCGAGGGTCCCTCTCAATTCTAATCTACTCCTCAGCTCAATTTGCTCTTCATTTCATGCTTCATTTGCTTAGTTGGGTACTACACACTGGGTACTACACACTTTTCTTTCTATGGCTTTCTTCAGGTAGATTTTTTTTAATATGTACAATAAACATCACATACTTCAAGTGTACAATTTGATATGTTTGGATACACATACTTCTCTGTACATGCACTCATGAAATCAAAACACCGAACATTTCTGTTACCTCCCAAATTTTCTCAAGTCCCTTTGCAATTCCTCCCTCTGGTATGTTTTTCCTCAGCAACTACTGATCTGTTGTTGTCACTGCAGCCCACTGTGCCTTTTCTGGAATTTTATGCATGCATGAAAACATGCAGGGTGCCACCTTTTCCTGCATAGCTTCTCTTATTCAGCTGTCCTGTGTGCTTTTGTCCTCTGCTATTGATATTTCCTTTCCATATGAGAAATAGCCACATGTAATAAGATGATCCATGTGGCAGTTAACTGTGGAATGTAATCTGAATAATAAATGCCCAGCAGATCAGTTTAGCACAGTTCTGGGTCTGGATGATGGACTACTGAAGAAGGAAGGCCCATCCTGGGTGCAGGTGGCACCAACCAACAGACTTGTAGCCTGAATGGAATAAAAAGAGAAAGAAAAAGAAGCCTCACTTCTACTTCTTTGGAGGATTTCTGATCTCTACTATGGCCTGTGGACATCTCTTTCTAGGCTTCCAGCACAGACTCTTCCGCCTTCCAGTGTAGACACTTTGGCTTCTGGATATGGACTTGCACAGGAATCTGCAGAGGGCTCCGGCCTTCAAACTTTGACTGTATCTTCTGTCCATCCAGGGCTCATATGGACCTTTTGCCCTCTTCCACACCTGACTCTGTCAGTGCCCATCGTAAGCCTACCTTGTAGACCCTTAATATATTGTGCATATGTATTACAACATATTAAATCTGTCCTTGTAGTCATCTTCCTAGTACAACCCATGATGTGACAAGATAAATGTCCACACACAAAGCAAATATCCAATTTTGTATGTAATCTTATTTTAAAATATTTAGGAGCCCAACCTTACTGGTAAAACAAAAACAAGAGAATAAAAGAGCATCATTTTATTTTAGGGAAGAGGCACTAGTTCTTTTACAGTTTGTTTTTGTTCTGGAGTGAAAATTCCAAGGACTTTTGGAAGTTTTGTCCAAAGTGGTTAATACACATAGGTATGAAACTTTCTGAATCCATTTTATTTACTACAATAAATTAGCATGGCAGTGTGTGTGTGTGTGTGTGTGTGTGTGATGTAATCTGAGTGAGTAGCTGGTGGAGAAACTGAAAATACCCAGAGAGGACTGAAGTAAGGAACATTGAAGGCCCTCTGTCTCCATGACTCCAACTCAAAGTAGTTCACCCCAGAACTACTACAAAATTCACAACTGACATGAAACTACTTAGATGTTTCAGACAAAGCTCCTTCTGTTGCAAATGTGGAAAACAAGGAAATGTAAGTCAAAAGCAAAAACAAGCAAAGAAGTTTAGTGGCTTAAACAGTTGAAAGTCTTGCAGGGACTTAAACATATGAGCATTCAGGCTCCATCTTTCAGAGCTACATTCTCTCTGTGATTTTATTCCCATGCTGCTTCTCTCTGTGGTGATCCCCCAGCAGCTCCAGATGCAGGGATGATTAAAAATACAGTGTGTACTGAAACTTTTTGTTAAAAGAACTATTGTAAAATATGCATTGTCATGAATCACCTTCAAAATACACCCCCCCCCTTGCTTCAAACAGACATCACACTGTCCTTGCTACTTTCCCAGGCAGTCCTGGAAATCCTGTTTTGTGAGTCTTTAGCTTCACTCTTGTGGCTGCCTCCCTATCGTGAACTGGTTCAAAATGTTTCCCCTTCATGGTCATGTTGACTTTGAGGAAGAATCAGCAGTTCTACAGTGCCTGATCAGTGAATGAGGACACACTGTAGTATTTGTACAAGCCCACCTTTCCATTGGATGGCACCTGGCAGCAGCATTCACCACATTAAAGAAAATCAGAGTCATAAAAACACAAGAAGACCTCCAGAATTCTTCAGAAAGTGATAAAAATGGGGGAGCAGATATGTTTAAAGCAAGGAAGAGTATTTTGAGGGACATCAATGGTAATGTATCTTTTACTTTAAGAATTTTAGTTTAAACCCAGTATTTTTTAGTCACTCTTAGGTAACCTACAATTTGAGTTTAAGAGTTTCTCAACACAAAATCGCAGTCAAAGACTGAGTTTTAGTGCACAGACTTCGGCTGCATAAGTATTTCAAAGCAAGAATGATGGAATATTCTTGGTCAGTGCTTCTGTGCCTTTGGTTGAGGGGACAAAAAGACAGAGAGTTCCACCCCCCAGGAGAAGTAATGTGAAATTGTAATACTGTTACCAAAATAAAGGGAAATGAATGTTCAGTGTATAACAAAAGCCACTCACTGAGTTGTTTTCTTGCTTCAATGTATAAAACTCCCACAGCCTCCTTAAGCTCACCTTTGTCTCCATGACTTTTTCATCATCCTCGTAGGTATGGACTTATGTGTAACATCAAAAACATTTATAAGTGTGATTATCCTATTCTTTCAAGATAGGAGAAATGAATTTTTACACTAAGATGTCAAAGATCCAAATAGAATACACTGACAACACAGTAGGAATTTTAATATCAGTGTACGGGGCAGTAGATACCTTTGGACTCACTTGTTTCACATGCACAGAGGAGTAAATAACTCTATATACCTTCCAGATAGAGAAGTGGGATTCAGTCAGAAAATCTCTGGGCCTTGCACCTTTTCCCTGATTATGTTCCTGGTTTTATAGGCACTGGAAAGTTGACAGAACCAAGTACTAAAAATTTCAAACAATCTCATTCTAGTTAAAAATGGAAGATATAGGCCAGGGATTTAGCATGGTTGTTCCAGCACCTGCCTTGCAAGCGCAAGGTCCCTAGTTTGATCCCTGGTAACCACATACAACAATGCTGGGCACAGTGACTCAAGTCCACCAGCAATCAGTACCACGTATCATAGTGCAGGGTGTGGTAGTTCATGCCTATAATCCCAGCACTCATGAAGCAGAGGCAGGAGGATTGCTGTGAGTTCAAGGCTGAGTTCAAAGCCAACCTGAACTACAAAGCAAGACCCTGTCTCAAAAAAAAAAAAAAAGGAAATATTCACATAGAGAATGTGTGATATCATTTTTTAAAATATTCCAGGGCATTTCCCTGCATTGTGAACCTGCTATACCCTTTGCAAGCAAGGGCTTAGTTATATGATCAGAACCTAGAACCAAACATGCTTTTGTGCTATTTAGAAGACTATGATGTGAAGAAAGAAGTACTAAGTACACTTGTGGGAGAACGATAGAGAGATGTCATCTTCCAGCCAAAAGATGATAAAGGTCCTAGTAAATGTGTCTTGTGCTCAGTATCAGCCAAGTAAGTTGCAATACTGTGCTGGCAGCAGGGACAGCAATGTGGTGTCATTTGGACATTGTTCATGGTTTGACAGGCTTGGTACCTAATTTTCTGGCTCTCTCTGAATGGCTGACTGTAATCAGTGTTACATCTCTGTACATATTAGGCAAAGTGGGATCTGTTGTTGGCAGGTAAGAACTCCATAAGGAATGTTTTTAAGAGTAAAGAAATGGGTAGCTCATCTTGGATAAGAATGCAGTTGCAAACCCAGCTAGTATGAAAGTGAGCGATGACATTTTGAGTGCTCTTCTATGGCTACTTGGGATTAGCATCCTAAGAAAGGGCGGTTTGTGAGATAAAGTAGAAGGAGGAATTTAAACAACATTAATGACATGAAATTTTTCTGGTTACTTCTAACTGCACTGAATAGCATAAATTCTCTACTCTGGGCACGATGAGAGAAAAAAGTCCCTCCCTGTCCTAAGCTAACATATCCTTTTCAGATATAAGGATAAAGACTCCAATTGATCCTGATGGAGTTGCCAAATTACAATGTTAGTCAAAATCATACCCCTATCATGTCTTTTATGTCAGAGTTAGGGCCTAATTAATAGGTAAGAAAGGGACCTTGAGAATTTAAATTGAGGGCATATACGAAATATTCAGTGGTTCACAGAACTCCAAATTCCCATTGGTCCTAACATCTATTCTCTCACCAAGAAGCAGCTGGACCTGCAGAAAGGTTAAAATATTTATTGAAGTTTCAATTATGGTGTCCTCTGGGCCATAAAAACTTGTGAGTCTGGAGTATTCAGTGTAGGATGTGATACATTCTTTGAACCATGATACATTAATGGTACTCTTTGCACTTCTATGATCAAATTTCATGGGATACAGAATGAAAGGGCAGAAGCAAGAGGGCTACTTCTCAACATTACATTTGATGATGACTGCAAAAGCATTGCCTTGCAAATGCTTGCAATTTTGGATCCTGCCAACCTAAAAGTCTTAGTAGCCAACAGAGGAATGTTTCTACCAGGAACACAGAATGTTTCCATTGAAATGGAAAACAAGACTTGTTCTGATAAGGAGAAGCTATTTTGGATGCTTCATAGTACTGGAAAGGCAGGTGGTAAAAGGTTTTCCACGTTGACCAGAGCAATTGGTTCTGATTAAGAAGGCATGCCGAGGATGGTTAGAATATTTTATATAAGGAGTATTGCTGGAACTCTAGGGATACTTCCAGGTACCTCCACAATTATTGCCATGTCTGGTCATAGAAGTCAGTGGAAGACTAAAGTAACACACCAGAACCACAAAGGGGAGCCACCCTCCATAAATGAGGATTTTAACGGTCACCTTATCAGACAAGGAACTGTATCCTGCTAATATCCTGACTTTGAAGGCAAGAAGGGCCTGGCATAATTGTGGAGGAAGTGTTATAAAGCCTCCATATCCATATAGCCACGGAAATGACAACATAGACACTCATTTTGATTTCTTGTTATATCCATGTATACCAACTCTTCTTTTACCCTTCTGCTTCCTCCATTTTATGGTGTATGTGCAGGTACAAAGCAGTGCCTAGGTCATATGAGATCAACATGGGATTGTGACCAAACTGTGGAGTGAGATTCCCATGATGACCTGTGTTTGGAGCTCAGTGTGGAAACTAAAGAGCTCTCCCTTGCCCCCTGTTAGAGGAGAGAGCGAGCATTTTTCTCAGGTGTGCGAAGAAAGGTTGTACAATGTTAACCAGGGGCATTTTGTTCTTATGGCTAGTTGTTTGGAATTATAGTACTGGAGGTTGATAGGATAGTTAGATAACCAAAAAACGGGTAGTATAGGCATGCTTTACACCATGAATCACTATTTACTTTTTTATGTCTTTTCCATGTTGGAGAGATCTACATTCCAAAGGGAGAGGTTAGGCACTTGCTTTCCTAGTCTTGCAAATAGCTAGAGATGAGCTACATGACCAGAGGAACCATGTGAAATTTCATTTTGAAAGAATGTCATAAAGAAGGTAATCTGTGCTAGTCAGTGTTTACCTCTATGACAAAGTCCTAAAAAAAAATTAAGGGAGCAAAGATTTATTGAAAATCGTAGTTTTGGAGGTCACAGTCCACAGTCACTGAGCTATCGCTATGGGCCAGACAGCATGTGGAAGACCAGACATGCTCACTTCCTGTAGCCAAGAAGAGGAGAGAAAGAGAAAAAGGAGGGAGAAGGAGAGAGGGGGAAGAGAGACCATGATGAGTTCTTTCTTTTAAAAACACGCTTCAGTGACCCACTTCTTCCAACTAAGCCCCATGTGCTAAAGTTTCTATCACTTCCCAGTGACACCACCACCCAGAGAACAAGTCTCCTTCCTACATGTCAGCTTTTTGGAGGTCATTCCAGATCCAAACTGTGACATTCCAGCCCTGGTTCTCAAAGGGTCATATCTATCTCATAATGCAAAATGCATTCAGTCCATCTCCCAAGAGTCACCAAACTTTTACTATCTCCAGTAATGCTCAGAAGTCCAAGTCCAAGGACTTTTCTGAATGAAACTTGAGGCAAACTCTTAGTTATAAAAGTCAAAAAAAAAATACATCTTGTGGTAGAACAGGGTACATACTCCCCTTTCCAAAGAAAAGAATAGGGGAACACCAAGGAAGGCTCACAGATAAAGGCAAGCCTGAAACTCAATAGAGTAAATATTGAACCCTGTAACTCCTGTCTAGTCCAATTCCCAGAGGATTCCTCCATTGGAAGACTTATCAGCATGGACTATATTATGTGATTCCTATCAGATTCCTGCTTTTCTGGAATGACACCAGAATCATCTAGCAAGCTCTGCTTACAGTCTTGTAAGCTTTCTTCAACTGGCTTCTCTGAACTTTTCAAAAGTTCTCCTGAAAGCCAGTTTCAAAGGCTTCTGAGCTACATGGTCAGCTATGTAGTAGTCCAGAAACAAGCCCACCTCTTGGTACCGACTCCAGTGTGAGTTTTCAGGCACTGAGATAAACACCTGAAAAAATCAGTTTAAAGGAGGAAACGTTTATTTTGGCTCACAGTTTCTGAGGTTTCAGTAACCGTTGTTTGGCTATGTTATTTTTGGAACAGAAGTCCAAATTTTCTATACATGAGCTTTGGGAGGATGTTCTAGATCCGTAACATAACATTATGCCATGAAAAAGGGTTTCTGAGACTCAGCCAGCTCCTTGATGCAGCAAGAGCAGAGAATTCTGCCCCATGGAGCAGTCTGGTGGCAGTACCTGGGCACTGTTTCTATCAGCAAATCCTCCTAGTTTGATTCTGTGGTTTCCTAAGAATTCCTTGAGCCACCACAAATTCTTTATTACATTCTTTTTCCTGCAGCTAGGCAAAGTAGGTTCTTGTTTGCAATTAAGGACTCTCACTGATATCCAAAGTAGCTTTTCCTGCCTGCAGTAGCCAGGGAAAAAGAACACAAAGAAAGTTTTCTTTTTTTCTGCAGATGTTTCCACATCCCAATTGTCCCTGGCTCAAAACTCTGAATACACATCAGGTAAAAGGAAGTGGTTCAACTTAAACAATTCTTTACACAAAGGGACACTAGCACAGCTGCAGTTTGCCTGGAAAACTTAAGAGTAGTCCATAAAGGGAAAGCCCATCTGTTTGGGGACACTAAATCTGCTTGTAGCCCACAGGATATCACACACCCAAAGCAGGGACTCTAACCGTGAAGCCTAATTCTATAGACAAATTGTATCTGCCCCTTATGGCAGCCTAGAGGGATGTGGCATTGTGTGCAGGGGACTGTTCACTGGATTACCCAGTGGCTGTTGTATGTTAACAGGTTTGCAATGTGGTTTTAGTAAATCTAAATTTCATACTGTCATTGAAAATTCTGAAACAGCTTATCCCAAAAGAACACAGAAGATCTTTTTTCATTTCAAAATTCAAAGGAAGTTCTTTAAAGGAGACTTCAAGATTTTTAGCCAAGAAGAATGTGTAATAAGCCATAGTTCTATGCATACTTAATTACATCGTCACCTATCAGGCACTCATAACAATTCTGATTTTTTAAAATTATGTTTAAAATAATAAAAAGAAGATAGTTGCTAGTAGAGTCATCAGGTTCCTCAAAACTCAGGACATCCTGAGTCACTGAACTAAAATGACAGGAATTATCAAAAGGATAAGTTGCTCCCTGACTACTCACAAGTACAAAACTATCTTCCCTCTCTATCCCATTTTAGTTACAAGTGCCCAACATCCCCCTACTTTGCAGATACCATATGGTGTTGATGTAGGTTTATTTAGGCTCTGTGTTATCTGGGGAACTGAATATTGACTGGGGAGTTAGGCAAATGCTCATCTGCTGCTGGCTTCTTCGCTTGCGTATGCTGCACTTTAAATAAATCATTCAACCTCTGAGCCTCTGTTTTCCCATTTAGAGAATGGGATGGGTGATGTCTGTTTCACAGGCTCTGGGGAAGCTGGGGAATGGAGAAGTTCTACTGCTTCCTGGAAGATGGGGAGCTGCTGGATGCAAATGCAAGGGTAGTGTTTGTTAGGATGTGGTGAGAACCTGCAAGAGACATTGGCTTTTGCTCAAATTATCATTCAGAGGTCGCAAAAGCAAGGGCTTCCCTTCTGCACATTTACCTTCAGAGAATTTCCTGTTATTTTGCTGGTATTAATTAATGGTGGGCACCCAGATTCTCAAGTTTTAAATGGAGGAAGTGCTTTCTACTGTAGACATTGCTTGTTTTGTTTTTAATTTTTTCCATTTGTTTCCCCAGAGGAGGGAAAGGGGGATCCTGGCACTGCTGGGTTAATTGTGTAGTTTACCAGGTGTGTGCAGGAAGTGGTCAGGCTGAGCCTACCTGCTTGCTTTCTCTACAGACCTTTCCTGGCAAGAAACATGAGCAAGAGACAGAGAATTCATTACCTCTCATCCTGACAAGTTTGCCTAGTGGGCCTGACACCATCTATATTAATTAAGGTGAGGGCTAAATCTCTGTAACAAAAAGACCCGACTATATCATGCTACCCTGAGAATGATCTTTATCTCTCAAGTAACAGGAGGAACAGACTAAGATAACAGCAGCTCTTCTTCCCTTAGGTCTTGTTGTCCTGAATTTCCACGTGCAATTCTACTCAGTTCATGCACTGACGTGCTACTTTGATCACTATTGAGTTTTTAGTATGTTGGTCTGTTTGGTAAAAGCCCCACAGTAAGAGTACTGGGTGCATAGTATGGTCTTGCAAAAGTCCAATACTCCTGTAAATAGTGTTTGGTCATTTTTGGTCCTTGTCCAGTATGAGGATGCTGCCAAAATTCTCAGCAGCAATGTGTCTGTGCCAGAGGAATAATTGGTCACTTCTCCTTGAGAAGTCTGTCCTTATGAAAGCAGAGACCATTCCTAGTTGTGCAAGTGATGCGTGGCTCCCCGTGTGGAGGAGGGCTTCGAGCAGCTGTCCTCAGACCCACTTCTCAAACCACTGCTTCTCCTCATCTCTTCACCCAGCTCCTGGAGTCCTGAGACTATTAAGCAGTCGTTGAAAGGAGGAGCTGTGGGCCCAGGTGGGAGAGGGAAGAGTGAGCCCCGCAGAGGGGCTAAGGGCTTTTGGTGGGGTGTGGGAGGGTGGGTGGCACAGGAAGAGGCACCGAGGAAGGGGCCGAGGCTCACCTGACAAGTCAACTAGACAAGGCTGTGAGTAGAGGGGATGGTTTGGGTGGGAGCAGCTGAGAGAGAAATTCCCACAAAACTGTGGGTTTTGGGGTGCTAGAGTCTCCTGTGGTTCTTTCTGTCTCAAACAAAGAATAGAACGAAACAAACAAAAATGATAGCGAAGTTTCACATTTATTTGAGGCAAGAGAAATTGAAGAGGTAGGAAAAATTAAACGTGAAAGAGAAGGGAAAAGCTGGCTCTCCAGAGACATTTTGGGCTGAGTAAGAGATGAAAAGTAAAAACCAAAATAAGTAAAAATAAAGAATAAATGTATACCCTGGGGCCCAGGATAGGTATTATGAGAAAAGCTGCTATGGTGAGCACTTAAAGTTGGCTGTCTCTCTGCTCATCACACGTATCATGGCTTCTCAAGACCATATCCAGAGTCCTGAGGATCGTTCTGCACATACGTCCTGGGATTTCATAACAGGTCAGGCTTATGGCCCCAGGCAGCCTTGCTAGACCTTGCCTTCCTGCTTCAGAATTACAGTAGATCCTGGGCCAGTGATTTAGCTCAGTGGTTCCAGCGCCTGTCTTACAAGCACAAGGACCTGGGTTTGATTCCTGGTAACCACATACCATACTGGGCATGGAAACTCACGTGCAGCAGCAATCAGCACCACATACCACAGTGCCAGGCGTGGTGGCTCACGCCTGTGATCCCAACACTCAGGAGGCAGAGGCAAGAGGATTGCTGTGATGTGAGTTTGAGGCTCAGCTCAGGGCCAGCCTAAAATATAAAGTGAGACCCTGTCTCAAAAAAACAAAACAAAACAAAAAGATCCATCACACACAGACACACACACACACACACACACAGCCCAGAAACCTGAAATGACTGAAATGCAGGCAACAGAGCTGATGAAAACTCCAGCTAGAAAAATACAAATGAGAAGACATTCCTTGTGAGCCTGTTGTGCTGTCTGAGGAGTCTGGACCCGATCCTGATGGTAACAGGAAACTGTCACCAGGTTTTGAAGTGCTGGATTCTCCTTCTGAAGGTGGTTTCTAAGTTCTATCTGTCCTAAGCAAAGCACTGGTCAAGATAAGCACAAACAGTAGCAATGTTTTATTAAAGGCAAGATGAGAAGCAGGCTCTGCACAGTGAGTCTGGGGTAGGTAAAAATTAGAAAAAAGGAGCTCACCCCACTGTGTGAGGACAGGCCCCGATGCCAGGAAGAACACGGTGTCTGAGTCAGTGTGGACCATCCTTTTTGATCACCCACTCCACGGGATGACATCAGGACTAGGCTGTCCTATGGAAAACCTGCTCCAGTTCTCATGGGAAGTCCATGTGCAGGGCTTTAGAAACTGCTCTTCTCATGTCTTCTGGGATCTTGTCACTCCTGCTTTCCCAACCAGTTTTAGCCATGTCCTACCCTCCTGTCTCAAAACCATCAAAGAACTTTTAGGGATATATTATGAACTGTTTGTGTTCCAGAGTGACCACTCACAGCCAGGAGGATGTGTGTGGTCTCAGATTCACCACTGTCATCAGCCATGTGGGTGTGGGGGAAAACTGCAGAATCTTGGTGCTCAGCTGGTATCTGTTGAATCAGAATCCCAAAAACCAAATCACACAAGCCTCCACTCACATATCGAAAATGTTCTTCAAGAGATTCTGATACCACTAGATAGCTGCACATCAGTTGTGGTAATTATTCCAGGGCTGAAGCCAGGTAATAGTACAACCAGTTTTAGGGACAGAAAGGGAGTCTCATCTGGTGGCAGTACTCATATAGGAAAAGCGGAGAAAGCTGTGGTCCTGAATATGGGAAATAAGAGATGTCTGACTCAGAGAAAATTTTGACCCTGAGAAACAATTGCTCTAATTCCTTCCTCACAAAAGAGTTGGCTAGAAGATAAGGAATAGCTGTCTCTCCTCTGGGTGGGCCTCAGACAACTTCAAGAATGTGTTCAGGGCATGTGGATTTGATGGGACAAATGATGTAAAAATAGAAAATATTTCAGCCAGGAAAGTTTGCAGCTGGCAACTCTGATTGCTGGGTTCCAGGAATATGCTCCACTTTATGGCACTTTTCTATTTATTTGTCTTTAAGTCAACTAAATATTCATCATATGATGTAGAAAGTTTGACATTGACAAGACAGAGGTATTTTGATTGGTGAATCTGCAGTCTGCCTGCACCAAATAAAGGTCAAAATGCTCCCTGTCACAGGTCAAGCTTGGAGTCAGTAAATCAGTGTCTTGAGATTTGAAGGCATTATGTGTGAAGACTATCGACACTTGGAAGGAAGAGTCAGAACAGTATTTTCACCTGAAGTGGAATCACCATCATCTATATTTCTGCCAGGATGATTGGTTCTGCTTTCATATATTTCTCCTGTGGGTGGGTCGCTTGAGCACAATGCTATAATTTTTTTTTTTTTTTTTGGCTAGATCCACAGAGCCTGTAGAGACAGACTCAGGAATAGAACCTAACCTTCTAACCACAGCCTCCTACTCCAAAACTGCCCAGCTGCCTCATACCACTAGTGACCTTTTCCTAGGTCACATGATGCCAGTAACAACAAGGAGGGGAGTTCTCCCATGCATAATGCTTGCCACACTCAGAATCTGGTTTGGACAGAACTTCTATCTGGTACTATATCAGGTAGAACAACATTAAATACTATTAATAAACCCCAAATTAGAGAAGTCTGACTCCTTGGAAGTTTTGCTCTCTTTTATAACAGCTTAGAGCAGATATTCTTGTAGACAATTGTTGGAATGGGGAGAGGGTTTTGCTTCCCAAAGTTGTTCAAGCTTTGAGGATGACAGAGCCTTGGCTGCCTTTAACCTTTGGGTTCCAAGGTCACTAGGGGCCTTCCCAAGCCAGCAGAAAGAAATATAGAAAATGGCAGTTCTGAACTCCAGGCACACGGCTAGAAGGTTTGTTCCTTGGCCATGACCAACTGAAAGGCAGATGGCAAATAAAGGAGGAACAAATTATAGTGAACGAATCTGAAATTCTTAGCATGCTGTGGGTACAGATATGGAGGCTTCCAGAAATAGTTGTGACAAAAGCCAGAGAAGTCTGGCAAAGGTTACTTTTCAAGCATTACCTTCCTTTTTAGTTCATTCATGCACTATCTATTCCATAAGCATCTGTTAATATTCTCTTATTGTATATCAGATACTATGCTAAATATTTTGAGGGGTTTTCAGGCACACAGGACTTAGTCTCTATTTCAAGGGCTTTAGAGAATAATGGGAAAACATTAGAAACAATAACAAACAAGGAAATAAATACTATAATTGATAAATATATGAGGAATTATATAAACATGCAGGAAGAGAGAGAGACAGAGAGAGAGAGACAGGAGAGGCATAGCTAAAATAATTGTTAGTACTAGATTACCAAAAGTTGTATAAACCTGCAAACTCTTCTTGGCCAGGGCTTTTCCCTTTATCTAATTATACACTGTTTCGTGCCTCATTCTCCTCAGAATCTAGTTCAAAGTTGTTTCATCTATATACAGCATCTTGGCTCTGAGTGCTCTGGGTGAAGTCCCAGGTATGGCTGGACTGGAATTCAAGTTGTCTCCATCAGTAAGCTTCACCTTCTAGCTGTTTGGTAGATGAATGCTTTTGGCACTGTATGATGCTATGGCCTTTATCAAGATATCCACCTAGGCCTCATGAGCTCACTGGTGGGGCTTTTTGAGAGGTGACTGGATCATCAGTGTTTGATCCTAGATTAGTCTACTGGTGGGTTTTGTCCTCATACTCCTCCGACAGGATTCAATGCATCCCCAAGTCTGGAAATTGTGTGCCAACAGAGCTTCTGGAGCAGCTATCTACTTCTGGCTTGAAGAGTAAGAGAAAGCTCCTAATACTCAGACAGAAAGACAGCCCTATTTTTGCCTTATTCCCTCCATTCTCTTATACTCTGGCTCCTAAGCAGACTTATTGTGGCAGCAGCAGAAGGGCTCGCAGAAGTATAAAATCTCAGGACAAGTTCAAGTCAGTAGAACCGTGGTATCAGCAAAATGTCAAAAATGACTGTTGTTTCCTTTCTTTTTCTAGATCTGATAAAGCCACAAGAAGTAGGTCAGTGTAGGGCAAATAAGGCCATATGTATGTGACCTAGAGAATCAAAAAGGGGAGCCCAGATCAGTGGAAAGCTTCAGGGAGATTGTGATGTAGAAGTTTAGGGGATGACCCCTCAGCATTGTTCCTGGAGTTCTAGATTTACACTTGAGGTATACCATGTTATCCGGATCCCAATCAGCACAGAATACCTTGGGAGAACTGAGTTATGAGACAGGCCACCACCCAGGTGTCAATTGCTGAATGGATGATATACATGTGGACAAACTTAAATGGCATTGCAAGTGCTTTGAAACCCAAACTGACAATGACACCACAGCCCACACAAGAATGTTTAGAGTCTGCTGCCTCAACCCAGCTGAAAATGAAAGTAGTTTACTGAGACAAAACTGCCAATATGTTCTATATAGTTTAAACAAAACCCAGGGTTTCATAATACATATCTAAAATTCTCAGGGCATAATCCAAAATTACTCAACATATAAAAACTGTGAATCCACAGAATGTCAATCCATAGATGTCAATGACAAGACATGAGAACTCTCAAAGTAAATGGAAACATAGACTCATCCAAGAAATAGGAAATATAGACAAACTAAACGAATACTGCGTAACAAAAAACAGCTGAAATTTAAAAACTCATTGGATATGCTCAAGAGTAGAATGGGAATAAAAGAGGAATCAGTTAAGCAAGAGTCAGACCAATAAAGAATAGCTAACATGAACAGAAGGAAGGAGAAGAAAAAGAGATCGAGGAAAGAAAACAAATGCAGCCTCCGCCGGGGCGTGACACCAAAGGTGTAACATTTCCACCATCAGGACCTCTGAAGGAGAGAAGAGAGGCTATGGTGAAAACATCTGAAGAAACAACATCTGAGAAAGTCATAATTTGGTGAAAAGTACAAATCTACATAGCAAATGAGCTTAGCGAATCCAAATAGAATAATTTTTTAAAGTACCCATACACATAAAAAAAGTATTCCAAACGAAAGACAAAGAAATTACCTTTATAGTAGCCAGAGAAATAACTGCAGATTTTTTGTCAGACCACAAAGGCTGGAAGGCGGGTGTATAAATTCAGAAACTGAATATAAGCAATGGCAACATAAAGGAATTGGGATCAAGATAAAGAGGTCCATTTGGTAGTAATAGTTTTGCATTTCATTTGAAATGATAAATTATTGACTTTAAAGCAAGAAGATAAAGCTAAATATGTACATGGTATGCTAAAACACTCAAACATCTACACTAAAGATATAGTCAAAAGATAGTAGATAATTTAAAATGCAATATTAAGCTACATTCAAATGATATAAACTGGTAATAAGAAGGAATGGAAAGGAAAACATTAATAAAAACAGCATAAGTAAACATATGAAAAGTAGCATAGGATGTTAGTGATCTAAAAGTGTTGTATCAAAAAAGCCACACATTACCAGAGTGGATTAAAAAATACCTGACTTCATCCGGCCTAAAAGAAACTTACTTCAACTTCAATAATAAAGATGTAGTAAAAAGATAGAAAAAGAAACACCGTGAAAACATTAATGATGTCATACAAAGTAGATTCATAACAAAGAAAATTATCAGGGATAAGAATGTTATATTATTACAGTAGAGCAAATTTAACAAAAAAAAATGACATCTAATCAAATGTACATAGATCCAGCAACAGTTTCAAAATACATTAAGAAAAAATAGGGCCAGGGATTTAGCTCAGTGGTTCCAGCGCCTATCTTGCAAGCACAAGGGCCCAGGTTCGATCCCCGGTAACCATATACAATACTGGGTGTGGAGAGTCACGCATAGCAGCGATCAGTACCACATACCACAGTGCCGGGCGTGGTGACTCACGCCTGTAATCACAGTACTTGGGAGGCAGAGGCAGGAGGATTGCTATGATGTGAGTTTGAGGCTGAGTTCAGGGCCAGCCTGAACCACAAAGCAAGACCCTGTCTAAAAGAAAAAAAAAAAGAAAAAAAAAATAGACAGAAATAGAAGAAGAAATAGACAAAACTTAAAAGCATAGCAAAGGACGTCTTCACTTCTTTCTCAGTATCACCAGAACTAATTCACACTTCATCAGCCATGGTATGGAAAAACTGAGCCTTGAGCTCAATCTCGCTGACACTGCAGACCATTCCACTAAAAATCAGCAAAGGTGGACTTATGCACGTGTAGATGAAATGTTTACCAAAGTGGATCATATCTGAGTTATAATAAACAATAAATTTTAACAACTATATAAATTTAGCAACAAATTCTAGCAGTCAAATAAATTGAGTTCCTCCCAATCTTCAGGCCTAGATGAGCTTCCCTAGTTAAGAAATATTTTAAAAAATATATTATGAATCTAGGCAATAGATCTCAGAAAAGAGAAGAGAATATTTTACAAAGAATTTTATGAGCGTAACATTTCTCTGGCAGAGAATCAGAGAGATAGTAAAAAAAGAAAAAACTACAAATCAATAATGCTTCTGATCTTTAATGTCCTATTCTAATCAAAATAGCCAAACTATGCAATATGTAAAAAAGAATATACTAAGCCTAAGTGAGTTATATCCCTGAAATGGATCCATATTCAAAATTTATAGCTAGACTGAACTGATTCAACTTATCACATCTTCAGTCTAACATCTGTATCAGTTGATGCAGATAAAGCATTTCATTCGATTCAGCATTTACTTGTAATTTTAAAATATTCTTAGCAAAGTAATTTAAAGGAGCTTACTTAATCTAATGAAGAAGGAATTAGCCAAGGAAGTAAAAGACCTTTGCAATAAAAGCTGCAGTACTCTGAAAAAAGAAATTGAAGAAAACATAAGAAAATTGAATGTCATTAGATAGGCAGAATCTATACTGCCAAAATTGCCATATTTCAAAACTGACATACAAATTTAATGCAATCCAGTAAAATGCCAGTAGCATTTCTCACTACAGAAAAATTGATATTGTCCCATTTGTTGGTTCTTGGTATTATTTCTTATACAATTGATGTTTTGTCCAGAGGTCCTGGTTTATATCTAAAATCTTCATATTTATGTATTTTATCTTCTATCAGATTGTTATTGTTTTGTTATTTTTTTGTTTTTGTTTTTTTGAGACAGGGTCTCGCTTTGTAGTTCAGTCTGGCCCTGAGCTTGCTATGTACTCCAGGCAAGCCTCGAACTCACAGCAATCCTCTTGCCTCTGCCTGAGTGCTGAGATTACAGGCGTGAGCCACCACACCTGGCACAGTGGTATGTGGTACTGATGGCTGATGGGCGTGAGTCGCCATGCCGGGCAATGTGGTGTGTAATTACAGGGGATAGAACTAGAGACCACTTGCAAGGCAGACACTGGAACTACTGAACTAAATTCCTGGCCCCAGATTGCTTTTGTTTTAACAGATATTTTAACATGCATGAAAGTAAAGAAGCATAAATACTGAGAAAGATACACTACATCCATGGACAGGAAAACTCACAATGGTAAAGCTGTCAGTTCTCTCAGTGGATCTATAGATTTTATAAACTTCCAAATAAAATTACAACAGGATTTTTCTAGATATAGAAAAATCTGAGCTCAAATTTCTATGAAAAGGCATAGAACTAGAAAAGCCAAAATAATTTTGAAAAAGAATTAAAATGGGGGAAATATATCATATTTTCTTAAAATTCATTATATATCCAGAGGAATCATACAGTCTGAACTTAGTGAAGACACATAGTTGAGAGTTATGAAGCAAAATAGAGTCCAGAAATACAACCACATGAGCATGACCACCTGACTTCCGGTAAGCAGCTAACCCGATTGAATGACTTGGGAGCCTCCTGGTAGATCAGTGGGGCACACTTCTGGCTGGTCTGGATGGGCCATAGATGCATGATTGTGGACACTATATTTGCTTTCTGGCTGTTTCCTCTTGGGTGCTCTTCCCTTGCTCTGCTTCCTGGTCTGCCTCTATTAAGCAGCTTTGCTCTGCCATGCCCTTCCACCATGATGCTCCTGCCTTGGAGCCAGCTCACCAGGGACTAAATCTCCTGAAACAATGAGCCAAGTTAACCTCCCTCCTTTAAATTGCAGTTGTTAGGTATTTTGTCAAGCAATGGGAAAGCTGACTAAAACAGAAACTGGTACCAGAGACATGGGATTGAAACTGTGATCATTCCACATGATTTAGAAGCATTTTGAACTTTTTCACAAGAAGAATCTGAAAAAGGTTTTGGAAAATGAGGCTGGAGGATGCATATAAGGGTGATATAAAGCCTGATAAGTGATTCGTGTGAGAGATCAGAAAACCAGAATGCCGGTTTGTAATCTCAACACTGTGGGAGGAGGAACGTAAATTCAAGACTACCCTGGGGAGTTTAGTAACTTGAGAGACCTTGTCTCAAAAATTAAAGTTTTGTTTTTTTTTTTAAAAAGGTCTGGGGATGTAGTTCACTACAAAGTTATTGAATCCAGTCCCCAGTACCAGGAGAAATAAAAACAGAATGTTCACAGAAATTCAGAGAGTAAACAGCAAGAGATTTCAGACAGAACTGAAGACTCTTGAGAAAAAGACTAGAGGCTATGGATAACATACTGTAGCAAAAATTTATAGTTTTCCCATGTTCAGCAACTTGATGGATAACTGAGTTTAAGGGCTGTGAACTAAATGATCTGGCAGAGAAAATTTCAAGGCAGCCCAATGTTCATCCTGCCGTATAAGTACTCTAGGCTGTCTTTAACCTAATTTGAGGTGAAAATCATGAGCAAGTAGCAGACCAAAAATATTTGAAAAACTTAAATTTTGGTTAGAAAAGAATAGGAGGTATAGTTGCTAAAGAAATTTGTGCTATTAAAAAGAAACAAGGTGGTTTTAATCAAGATAAAGAGAAAGATGCCTTCAGTTTGTAGTAGCTAAATCTTGGAAACAACCCAAATGCTCATGAACTGGTGACTGGATAAAGAAGATGTAAGTTTTTTAGAAATAAATAGAATACTACTCAGCCATAAGGAATGATAAACTAGAGATCTTTATAGTGAATTGGATACACAGTGAGGTCATAGTCTTAAATGAAATAAATTGAACACACATGTATAAATACCAAATAGTTTTCTTGGGGTGAAAAACTGAAAGTATAAATGAGGATAAAAATGTATAATAGATAATGTGAAATAGGAAGAAAAGACCTAAATGGAAAGGGGAAGTAGGAAGGAAGAATGGCAGAAGGAAAAAAAACATGAGAAAAGAAATAAAAATGAAGCAAAGCTTTTGTAATTAGGGAGGGATGAAGAGGTAAGAAAGGGAAGGGGAAGGGAGGACAGGGGAATAGGGTAAAAACAAGAGCCAAGTACATCATGTACAGGTAAAAAATTCTCAATCATGAATGTGATCATAATGTATACCTAAAATGTACTAATAAACTTAATGAATAAAAAAGGAGAGAGATGCTTTGAGACTATCCTGGAAATCAGCAAGACTTCACTTATGGCAGACAAAATTGTGCAAAAGTATACATTTTTCATTTGAGAAAAAAGCTCCTGGGTTTGCTCTTCCAGAAGATCTGAGGAATTGACTATCTGAGATTCCTTTTCCCATGTTCACCCATCCATGTACCCATTGTTGCTGTATTTGAAGGAGGCCTGGCTACTGCTTCAGCCAGTAGCAAACCTCGGCATCATCTACTTTATGCTGACTTTATGGGAATACAGTGTATGAGAGATGTGGGATGTGGAGGTTTCCTTCCAGATTTCAAAGGATGAACGGGGAGGCTAGTCAATGTGTCTCTAAAAAAACAGAGTGTAAAGATCTCAGCATGAAGCTAAAGGTGCAGTGGAGACTCCAGCCAGTGGAAGATAAAAGACATGAAACATACACAGAGCAAAGTCATAGGTTGTAAGTGGAGCCAGCCTCAAAGAGAGGCCATGTGAGCTGTGACCATCAAGTCCATAGAAGGAGGGCTATCCGAGTCTTCTGGATTTCACATTTTACAGCACTTATCATCCCAGGTTTTGGTCTTGATATTGTCTAGTTCTTTTCTATTCCTCTATTAATCATTCTTTTGGATAGAGATTGTTTATCTTGGGATTTTATAACTTATTTTTTCACAGAAGTTCACAAACTTAAGTTGGCCTTAAGTTTCATTGGAAACTCATATTTTCAAGCTGGTTGAGACTTTTGGGGAGGAATTACTGTGTTTGGGTGCTATTCAGAATAGTTGTATCATGTCATGAAGAATTATGACTTTGTGTTTATTTGGAGATTAAATTTGGTTTAAAGTAAGGTATTTGGCTACAACTTTACAAGGAATGTAATGTGACAGTTGCACCAGATTATTAACTTTCTTTGGGTGTCTTCTAGGGGATCAGAGGGGCACATTTTGGGGTATGTCTCTGTGAGTCATAGAGGCATGACATTGGATGCTCTACCTAGTTCCTGGCCCCTGTATTTCTGGTGCTGCTTGCTCACTCTGTTTCTTGGCTCCATGAATTAAGCAGTCTTACTCTGTCATGCCCTTCCACTATGACGTTCCTGCCTTGGAGCCTGTCAACCATGGACAGAATCCTCTAAAACCACGAGCCAGAGTCAAAGAAATCTCTTCTCCTTTATGTTACAGATATCAAATGTTTTGTCTAGCAGTGAGAATGCTAACTAATACATCATGTTCATACATGACTTAACAGAGGACAATCACTTCAATAAATGATATTGAAATAATGGGTAAATAGAAAAATTAAAAACAAATACTTTTAACAATCCTCATAACCTCAAACTTTAATGAAAAATCAATTCAAAATAAATCATAAATTTAAATATAAGATTTTTTAAATAAAAATATTAAAAGAAAATAGGAAAAAACTACTAAATGCTATGGTTGTAGAAAAAGTTCTAAGAGATCTTGTCAAAAATATAATCAAAGGCCTGGGGATTTAGCTCAGTGGTCCTGGCACCTGCTTTGCAAGCACAAGGGCCTGGATTCAATCCCCGGTAATCACATACAACAATACTGGAAGTGGTAACTCAACCAACCATCAATCAGTACCACATCGCTGGGCATAGTGGCCCATGCCTGTTATCCCAGCACTCGGGATGCAACTGTGTACTGTTGAGTTCGAGAGTGAGTTCAGGACTAGTCTAAACTACAAAGCAATATATGTAAATATATTTATATTGATATATATATACACATATATACGTATATATATACATATATACACATATGTATATACACATATATATACATATATACACATATACACATATATACATATATGTACACATATACACACATATACGTATATATATATATAGTCAATAAAAATTTAAAATTACTAAACTGAACCTCATCAAAACAAAAATGCCAACCAAAAATCGTATTAACAGAGTAAAAAGATAAGATATGATTGGTTGAAAATAAATTCAGTGGGGCTGGGAATTTAGTTCAGTGGTTCTGGTGTCTGCTCGGCAAGTACCAGGACTAGAGACAGTGCCAGGTGTGGTGGCTCATGCCTATAATACCAGCATTCAGGAGGCAGAAGTAGGAAGATTGCTGTGAGTTCAAGGCTTGCCTGGGCTACATAGGACTATCCTGAACTACAAAGGGTAACCCTGTCTCAAAAAACTAAAAAAAAAAAAAAAAAATTCAGGGCCAAGTGTGGTGGCTCAGGCCTATAATCTCAGCACTCCAAGTCTGAGTCTGAGGCAGGAGGATCCCCAAGAGTTTGAGGCCAGCCTGGACTCCAAGGGGGTTCAAGGACACTCTAAACTATGTAGTGAGGTACTGTCTCAAAAAACCAAAGAGA
>PVIR01020764.1:0-30213 GCA_004026965.1 Petromus typicus | reverse complement strand
GGCAGATAGGGGGAGACAGGAAACGAGTGCAAAAAACTCCTAGAATGAGAATGAAAAGGAAAGGAAGACGAGTTGGGCTCACTTCTAACTCCATAACTGTGTACTAAACCTGTCCCACAGTGCAGGCACAGTGACAGAGCGTAGGGTGTGAGGGCACAGGAAGACATTCTTACACACATGGACAAATCCCAACAAGCCGGGTTTCGGATGCATATGGCTGCGTAGAAATAATGCTGCAAGTGTGGATGGTCTTTCTCATTTGTGTCTGTTGAAGCATGCTCAACATCTGCATTTTCTAGATCTTTCACTGTCACCGAATGTGAGCAGGAATTATCCCCCACGGACTCTCGTCCATGTTACTGTGTCGTTGTATAGGCTCCTGCTGCACTTATTAGAAACTGTTTTCAGTGCTTAGATTGCCTGTGTGTATTGATCAGACTTTGCAGTTTGTGAGGACACAGAACTTGAGTGACAGCAGTCATACAATGGGGCCAAAGACTCTGATCCACCTACTCCCCGAAAAACCTATGCTCACAAACACAGCTGTACTGCACAGCTGATTTGATTATGAAATCAAAAACTATTTACCTTTTCTTCCTAACACACAACTGCCACATGTTGTGACCAAGACCAAACAAAGGGATTTCAGCAAGACACCAGGAGGTGCAGCTGCTGTGTGGGGCTTGAATAGTTCAGTTTACATGAAATACCCTTTGGTATTAACTAGGTGCAGAGTAAACTGTTTACTGAGGACACGCCTGAGCCTTCAGATTGGATGAGCTCTTCCCAGCAGTTCATGTTGTTGCAGACAAAGCCAGTGGCCACAGCCCCTGCCCTTGGGGGCCTGCAGTCCATTTATCTCTCAGGAACCGGTTACTGTCTGGGCGTCTGAAGCTGCTCAAACAGCCCAGCTATGGGCAAGTGTTTGCCTTCTTCCAGAGAGCCCAGACTTCCAGCTTTCATTCTGCAAACACTAGGGCTGTTTATTTAACTCTTCTTTACCAGGAAACTAACTGTAGTTTACCTTTTCAAGAGCATCATTTGGGCCACTGATTTCTTTTGACTTTAGCAGAAGGTGCCAAGAGGCGCTGGCAGTGTATAAACAGGGTTCGTTTTAGGCATAAGCAGGGCGGAAGCCATGTGCTCATGTTCTAAGGCATTAATGAGAATTTTAATTTGTAGTCCAGGAGCCATGCTTATCTTTTTTTTTTTTTTTTTTTTTTTTAGGTTTTTTGAGACAGGGTCTCGCTTTGTGGTTCAGGCTGGCCCTGAGCTCAGCCTCAAACTCACATCACAGTCCTCCTGCCTCTGCCTCCCGAGTGCTGGGATTACAGGCGTGAGCCACCACGCCCAGCACTGTGGTATGTGGTATGTGGTACTGGTTGCTGCTGGGTGTGGGTCTCCACACCCAGTATTGTTATGTGGTTACCAGGGAATCGAACCCGGGCCCTTGCGCTTGCAAAACAGGCGCTGGAACCACTGAGCTAACTCCCCGGCCCAGCCATGCTTATCTTGCACATGTTGAGAAGTGGACATCTCCATGGCCCTCTCTTACTGTGATCTTCCTTGATTTTACCTGGCTGCCCCATTTAGTGAAACTTTCACTTTTCTGTGGTCTTCATTTTTCCTTTTGATTTAGCAAGGCAAAGGCAAAAATTGTATAATTTATATTGAGTCTATCAAACTAACCTGGCTGCATTTACAGATAATTGAAAATTGCTACAAATCCGTCTGAACCTGGTGAGTTGCTAGAAAATGCTGGACTGCTTAGTTTGAGCCTGGCCCTAGCTCCATGTAAAATGTCAGACGCAGGACGGATGAGGCTGGTGACGCTCATTCGAGGACAGGGAGGACAAGGAGTGAGAAATAGATGCGCAGTGAGTGCTGGGTGGGCGGAGTCCCGCAAAGTGCAGAGCAATGGTAGACAGCTTTGCCAAGGAAACCTTGCAGGAAAAGATTGTTTGCAACCTGCAGTGAGCTAAACTGACGTGAGAAGACAGAGAGCTGCTTTGAATTTCAAGTTCAGGGATTTGGAGCTGTTGTTATTGATAAATTCTACACAGAAGAAGAAACTTGCCTATGTAAAGTTCAGATAATTCAAAGGGAAAAGGGGGAGGAGGATGATATCAAAGTTGTATGCAGGAGGAGTATGGTATTCAAAACATAGAACAGTATTAAAAGACGTTCTTGTGTGTACACCCACGCATATGATTTCTTTTTAAGACCTAGATTCAAATCTTTGATCTGCCACCGCCCTACTGCGAGGCCTCTTCTCTTCAGTCTCCCCATCTCCACTGATCAGCCTCCCAGGGCTTTGTGAGGTTGCAGGAGCAAACCCCAGGCACAGCAGCTTTAGTGATCACACCAGGCCTCTTGCTACCATGGATGGCAGCAGTGTCAACGAGGCCATGTCCGTGCTGAGATGGGCGGTGAGTCCTGCTCAGACTCGGTGGAGAAGAGCAGTGTGACCGATCCCTGCTGTGGCTCTGACACAGAATGGGGTATGTTTGCATCAGCTGATCGCTCTGCCCCTGTGAGCAGCACAACCTGGGAACCTCTCTTACTCGCCTGGACCTCACTTTCCTCTGTAAAATGCATGAGCAGAACTTTGTGACTGCAGCATCTTTCAAACCTGAGCCTTCTGATTCTGATCTGAGGGCTGCTGCCCACTGTGTCACAGGCTTGGACTGTACGTTCATGTGTGTGAAATTGCTATGTGGCAGGCGTGGTCTGGAGGGCTCAGCATGTCTGTTTTTCATCTTCCTGCGCTATGCATAGCAGCTTCAGCAAGAACCTCTCTGGGCTGTGTCTTTACCTGCAAGATGGAAAAAAAATGAGTTCTGTCCCCTTTGGGCTCTGTGAGGTGCAGCAAGGTGATGAAGATGCATGTCCGCTGTGCCTTGACCTCGTCTAAAGACAGACCTTGCATGACGTAAAGTATGAATGGCCCAGAAATCCCTCCCTAGATGTGACATACTTAATATAAATTTGATGGCCTGCTGCTTTATGACAGCAGCATAGTGCTTCCAGTAGGAAACAGAGATGGGTAAAATTCCAGACTCCATCGTTTTCCTTCTAAGCTGAGCCTTGCCTTTTTCTTACTGTAAATCACGTGGTCTTTGCCAAGGCTAAAAACATAATCAAAGCTGAAGGAGGCCTGTGGTCCAAGTGGTTCACTCTGCAAAAACTGCTTCCCCAGGAGCATGTTAATATTCACTACTTAAGTATATATGCTTAAGGGCAACTTGTTGAAAAAAGTCAGAAATGATTTCACATGAAGTTGAAATATATTGGCTTCATAAATCGTTCTGTTCTGCTGGACAAAGCCTGAATGTGAAAGATGTCATGCTATTGCCCAGAGCTAATATTCCCGAGAATGGCTGCTGACACGGGGAACAGAGCCCCTACTCTTACTGTGGCCAGGAGTGACACACTGAGATAAGTAAACAGTAGCCATGCTTCTTCCTGACTGTGTCGAGTCAACCACTAGCCGCCACTTCTGCATCATGCAGAAATGGAGGTGTAGGAAGCAACCCCCACTTTGCTCCTGGACTATCCTCCTTGCCCTCCCTCTCAGAATGTGAGAAAGTGACAGGAGTGACAGTAATACAACAAAAATTCATGATGGAGCTCTGACTGGGTTCCTGTGAGGTGCGACATTGTGCAGAGTGAGACAAGCTCACACCAGGTCAGCCCCACACTTGAGGGCTTGATCTGAATGTGCAGCCTCATATGAGCTGGAAATATCCCCCCAAAAAGCCTGCATCTTCTCCTTGTGCCCCAAACGGTATAGTCTAGCAGCCATGTACTTTGCTTCAGGTTTACGGGAAGTGTGCTTGTGCTATCTTACACAGCAGTTTGTGTGTCCCAAGGATGTGCTCTGTGTGAGTGTCCCCGGTTAGTGCTCTGTGGATAGCAAGCAAAGGAACAGGAAACCAGCCATCACTCTTGACAGATTACCTGTAACCAACCCGAGTGCCACCAGAGGTATCGAAAGAGGCAGAAATAGAGGTGAATTTGGATGGTCAGGTCGCAGACAGTTGCGTTTTGGCTTGAGCGCTGCATCCTGTGAGAGCTCTCGCTCTGCATTTGGAAGGGAAGGGTGAGAAAACATGAGGAGCCAGGGATTGGGAAACCACGGCTGTCCAGTCATTGCTTGATTTTGTACCCTGGGATCAGGTGATACTTTATTCATTTTTAGTGGCTGGAATATGAGTGTGGGGAGTCAAAAAACATTTCATGATCAAAAATTAACTTCCGGTCTCATGCCCACAAATCCAGTTGCCAGTGACCACACAGCCTCCCTTGTGTTCTGTGTTTCTGGTGACTGCCTTGCCCTTGTCGAGGCAGAGTTGAGTGGTTATAGCACAGTCTGTCTGGCCTGCAAAGGTTAAAATCTTGGTATTTACCTAAGTTTTTGTTTCCACTCTGTTGATTGTTTCATTTGCTGTATAGAAGCTTTTTAGTTTGATATTTCATTTGTTGATTCTTCAAGTTATTTCTTAGATGTGACAGACCAACAACAGGACTCTGAAAAGGGAGGAAATGAAGAGGGCATCAGAAAATAGAAGGACATCCTTGTTCCCGGACAGGCAGAACGAAAATTGTCAAAATGACCAAACTGCCAATACTGGTACATAGATTTAATGTAAGTTCAATGAAAATGCCAACAGCATTCCCCACAGAACTAGGAAAACCAATCCTGGATTCATATGGAACCAGAAGAGACCCAGAACAGGAAAAGAAATCCCGGGTAACAAGAGCAAGTGACTGACATCACCATCATGGATTTAAGTTATACTATAAAGCTGCAGTGATACAGACAGCATGTGGCCGGCCAAAAACAGATATGTGGGTTAGTGGTAGAGAAACCCATCCACAGACAAAGTCAGCCGTTGGATCTTTGACGCTGGTGCCAAAAGCACATACGGAGGAAGGAGAGTCTCTTCCGTAAGTGGTCCTGGGGAAACAGACTTTCCTCATGCAGAAGGTTGAATCTAGACCCTTATCTCAATCACCGTGTACCAAACTAAGATCAGATGGATCAAAGATTGAAATGTTAGAGCAGAAACAGTCTGCTAAAGATAAAATAAGTAAGTGTTGCAGTCATAGGCACAGGTAAGGTCCTTCTGGAGGGTGATTACAGTCTTGCCTCAGGTGAGAGCGGTACCTGTGGTGGACTGTTCAGAGTATCCAAACAGTCCACACAGGGTACTTCCGTGACGAGTCTTGCAGCAGTGTGGTGCTCCGGCACGACATTCCCTCCTTATAACACAGACTCCAATGCTCCGAAGAGACGCTCAATGAATATTTATGAATGGCTGGAGCCCTCTGTGACGCGAATGTGGACACCCAGTCCTCTCAGTCTCCGTCATTCCTTCTCTGGCCAGATGACCACCCTGCAGCTCGCCCTGTGTGTCTCATATTTTCCAGTATAATTTTCCAGGCATTACCTTGTAGGTGATGGTGCAGTGTAGATGGTGGTGGTGTTTCGCTCTCCTGTGGCAGGGAGCCATGTTCTAAGTGGTACTTTAAGCAGCTTCTCCAAGGGATTCAGCACAGCTGAGGTTTCTGTTTAAACCTTAAGACTGAGCTATTATTGCTTCCCCTACTTGACTGTGTCTCAGAAAGTCGCCAGAGATAGTTCCGGTTTTATCTGGTGGCCACATGGCTTTGCATGCCCTGTGATCTTTAAAATGGCCTCACAACATTATCCGACGACTGCCTTCAAGTGTCAGAGAGAGATCAAATGTATCAAAGTATCTAAATACCATGGCTGGCCCACAGTAGGTACGTGATAAATGGTCAGTAATTTTAATTTAAAAACTGGTAGATGTTTGATTTCTTGAGGTTTGATGTGATCATTTCTGATAAGAAGTGTAACATTTAGTTCACAGGGAAAGAACTGCATTCTGCTGTTGTGCTTAGAGAAGGCAGACTCTTCCACAGTGAGCAGATAAACTACACCAGACAAGCCCAGTGTTCCCAGAACAGACTGAGTTGACAAAATCCTGGGGAATGGGGGAGCTGTAGCTCCCAAGCTCCCAATGTAACCCAAGCTGGTAGCATTGTTTTTAATTTCTAATCTATCTTTTCTACCACATCATTCTTTAAAATGTCAGGGACATTACACTAAGATAATAACCTTTCATTTATGCAGATCCAAATTCAGTCTTTTTTTCCTATTCTCTTTTGAAGGTGGTTATTACTTTTGAAAGATGAATGAATTGCATGATTAGAAAACATGATTGGGGGAAATTTTTTTAAAGGCTCTATCTGGATGTTTCTCCTCCCAAGTCAATAGAACTCACTAAATAAATTAGGTCTCACTGAAGCATAATTTTCTCATTCATCAGCTAATTAATCACAGATGCAATGACAGAGGCCAAGTGGTTTTATCGCATAGATAGAAAATTGCTGTTTTGCAAAGGAAAGGCAATTTACAATAATTGATGAATATCTCGCTTGGAAATATCTTAAATATCTTTCATCTGAACAAATAGGATTCTGCTTTAATTCAAAATTTCTTTGTATCATCGTTTTCTAAGTTTTACACAACGAAAAATCAACAATTTGTATTTATTTTCCCTGTTATGTCGCCATCTAGAAGAACTGTGCTGGCATCGGCTCAGAGCACACACTCCCAGGCATGCAAACTTTTACCATTTCTCTTAGTTTTCTGGCTGCTCAGTGTGCACAGTGGACGATCTCCTTTTTATTTTGTTCCTATTCACACCCCTTTCCCGAGTGGTTGTTAAATGTCCTGTGAGAGGAAGCCGAAGGCTTAGTTGTCTCCTCTGGGTAGAGTATCTGCTGATATTTAGTAACTTCAAGTTTGGTGTTTAAGAAATCAAAATAAGAAGTGTCATTCTGCATGTTGTTATCCTGGAAAGTACATGTTGAACTAGCTGGAAGTGTTTGATGTCTGTGAGTAGGAAGTCCAACCAGAGCCTCTGAACTGATGCTCGTTGGTCACAGACTCCCTTAGTCCTTTGTGTCACATTCTTCTTGGAGTGTTTCGTGTCAGGAGACACATGGCTGGGGAGCCTGTGGTGAGCTGAACAGCTTCCAGCCTCCCCTTCCTCGACTTGCCCCTTCTTCCGAGTTGTTTTTGTGGCCACACATCTCCAGCATGAACCGGAGCACCCCAGTTATGAAACGCTCAGCCCACAGGCTGCAGGCAGGCATCTACTTCTAGTACAAACAAACAGACAAAGCGTCCCCCTCGGGGCACCATAATCCCCATCTAAACAGCCAGTGTTTAAAGTGACATAAACCCTTCCGCAGGGGGCTGGAGACTCGCAGGAGACCTCACACGCCCCTGAGAAGGCCTCTGCTTACACTCCTCTTCATTTGGGTCACAAACGCTGTTCCTGCTTAGAGCTGAATGGAGACACTTGGACTGGGTCCTGCTGGCCTGATGCTGCATACTTGGCAGGCTTGGACTTCCTGGCTCTGCTGCTGATGCTGTGCAGCAGGGGCAGAAGAGGAGGCTTGGAAAGTCAGCCGTCCCGGTCTCGGTCATTAACAGCACCGATCGGAAACATCAGACCTGTGGTGCATCTGTGCGTCCACCCATCATGTGCATAACTCCAGGACCTATCTTCCACGTCACAGTTCAGATTGCAGCTCCTGCACTTCACACGGCTGAATGCAGCTCTCGGTCAACGTTACGTACCATTCATGGAGCTTGCGCTACATGCTGAGGTCTTTCCGTGAGTTCTCCAAGGACTTGTCACAGCCCCTAATAAAGTTTTACTGTGCGCCATTTACACGGGAAGGAACTGAGGTTCACAAACTACCTGGACAAAATTAGACAAAATGACTGATCAGAGGAAGAGAGCCTGTGATGTGTGATGATTACTACGTGCTCTGCCAGTGACCCTTGGCGTGAGCACACTGCCTCCTGGGTGGGATCAATAGCAGACCCTGCCTCCCGTCCACTGAATGGTAGAATGAGGGGAGGGTTATAGAAGCATGGTCAACATTTTAATTTAATGGGTGGAAACTTTAATTAAATTAGTTAATTAATTTAACTAAAAATTAAATTAGTTAAAAATTATAATGGAGAAAAAGCAATTTTACAAGTCACACTCACACTGATGCACAGAAGACTGTGTTGGACTTTGCATTATAATGCATCCTTTTAGAGGCGAAAGGGGGGAAGAGGCTGCCCCACCCTAGAGGGGTTTGTCTAGGGGCCCTGGGTGTCCAGGCTGCAGAAGGACAAGAAATCCCAGACACTGATAAAATAAGCGTGATAATTACCACATTTTTACTACCTTAAAGATACATGGACCCGGTGAAAGCTGCACATTACATTTTTCACTCTAGTTTCTATCGCGTAGGTACAGCTTGCTGGGCAGTGACTTGGATTTCCACTTTTCCCTGTGAAACTCTGGCGAGGTTAGTGGGTGCTGTCCAGAACATACACATTCTCTATAGTGGCTGTGAAAATCAGACCTGAAAACCAGAGAATTTATGGTCCATAAGCAAAACCGGCCCTGCAAGGGCAAACAAAGATTAGAAAAGAGACACTTGGGCTCCAGACAGTAGTAAAATGCTTCAGCTTTCCTGTCTGCCCGTGACTATCCCAGGAATTTTGTACAAAACTCGAGACTGGATGAAGAAGGCTATAACTACCTGCAGTTGGGAGGGACTTGGAAAAGTTATGATAATTCATTTTTATATTTATAAAACTGAGACTCGGCCTGGTGTAGCCGAGAGTGCAGAGCACTGCAGTGTGGGACCCACAGCCTGACTCACCCTGCGAGGCGGTCCCCGACAGGACAGACTACTCTGTCCTTTGCTTACGATGCGCATTTTCGCGGGTGGTGTTGTCTGGCTGGAGTCCTCGCAGCAAAGGTTTGAGGGTCACGTGGAACGGTGGGGTGTTTTTGTTTTCCCTGCTTAGTCTCTTAGTCTCTTGGGAAAGGAGGGTCCAGGCATAGTGTGCAGACTTGTGGCCTTAGGGTGACATGTGGCCTGCGCCAGTCTGGCCAGAGGCCTCCCTGAGGTGTGCCTGCGCCTGAAGTCTTCATTCTCAGGAGTGTGTAGGTGAACAGCACTGGGACTGGTTACGGTGCTGGGCCTGCCAGTGGGCGGAGCGTCATGTTTAAGTCTTACTCGGCCTTCTATGTGAGCTCAGCCTGCCTACGTGACTTTGTGAATCTTCCTTTGTGCCTCTAACAATATAAAAATACCAAGGTAAAAATGATATTACTTAATATGCCAAAGGTACCACTTAGTGTGTGTGATACGTCAGCAATGCTAAAGGCAGAGGCTAGTCGGCCCCTGCTGTACTGATGTATTTTGAGTAACTACCTGACTGTATCTCCTGTTTTATTAATATGGTTTTGGCAAGTCTAATCTACAATACTCCCGGAGGCATACTTGCTATCTATCATGTGTCTTGCCATCACTGAGATGTGTGCATTGAAGCCATGACCCTGATGTTACCTTTTACAGATGGGGCCTTTGAGCAGCAGTTGGTTGAGGATGAGGTAGAAGGGAAGGTCCCTCTCTCTGTGTCTTGGTCGTCTCTTTTGTTGCTGGGGCAAAACATCCAACACCCCAAGTTAAAGGAGGAGGCAGTTTTGCTGCCCATTGTTGCTTCTTCTCTAGCTGAAGTAACTTCCAGGAGGTTTAAAAAGTCAGAGTCCTTGTCCACTTCGTTTTTCTCTTTCCTCTTTTATGAGGTGAATTAAAGATTAGGACATGCAAAACCATTTGCATTTTCAGGAATAATTGAAAGGATCATGCAAGCCCAGGGGCAAGTGCAGTGTCAGAAAACATCTGAGAAGCCCTTCATTTTTTTTTTTTTTTTTTTTTTTTTAGGTTTTTTGAGACAGGGTCTCGCTTTGTGGTTCAGGCTGGCTCTCAGCTCAGCCTCAAACTCACATCACAATCCTCCTGCCTCTGCCTCCCGAGTGCTGGGATGACAGGCGTGAGCCACCACGCCCGGCACTGTGCTATGTGGTGCTGGTTGCTGCTGGGTGTGGGTCTCCACACCCAGTATGTTGTTATGTGGTTACTGGGGAATCGAACCCAGGCCCTTGCGCTTGCAAGACAGGCGCTGGAACCACTGAGCTAACTCCCCGGCCCGAGCCCTTCATTTTTTACCTCGGGCTGGCCCTGAGCATTCAGGGAGCCCACAGTAACTTGTAAAAACTAAGCGTAGACAGTAACCAGTCTCAGCAAGCTCTGAGCACAGAAGAGAATCTGATTTGCAGAGTTCCCATATTTTGGGCTCAAATACCTAGTTTTTTAAAACTACACGAAGAAAAACAAGAACAACAATCACAGATAAACAAACAGGAAAGTATGGTCTGGTGTGTGTGGGCAAACCCAGACAAATCAAGTAGAAACTCTCCGTGAGACACGTGCTGGGGGGGTCTACTAGAAAAAGACTTTAAAACCTTTGTAAATGCTGAAAGAAGAAAAAGAAGAAACAGAGATAGACAAGAAAATGATGTATGAAAAAATACAAGTACAATTGAAGTAAAAAATTCACTAGGAGAATTAAGAGGCAGGTCTGGGTAGGCTGAAGAAAGTTTCACTGTGTTTGAAGATGGAACAGTGAAAATTAGCAGGTCTAAGGGCCCGAAGGAAAGGACTGAAGTCCAGTGCTGCAGCGACTCATGGATGAGTCCAGGGAGTCCCGGAGCGGCAGGGGGCAGAGAGAGCAAGGGAAGAAGTAACAGTTCACAACTTTCCCCTTTGATGACAGGCAAGAAACTAGTAGTGACCCTGGAGACTGGAAGCTGTAGGTGCAGAGATGGCAGGTGTAGGGCCAGCACGCTCCTCATGAGAAACTGGAGGCCAGAGGTGTGTGCTGATTGGTTCACAGTGATAAAAAACCAGAAAACTATAGTTAAGACTCCTATGTCTGGTAAACTCTCAAACATTGAAGAAAAATTAAGATGTTTCCCACTTTGTTTATGTTTTTTGTCCCAAGTCAGGGTCTTGCTTTTTAGTCTAGGCTGGCCCCAAACTCACTGTGTAGCCCAGGCCAGCCTCAAACTCATAACAAACCTCCTGCTTCTGCCTGCTGAGTGCCAATGTTACAGGTGTGAGTCACCATGCCTGGCACTGTGGTATGTGGTGCTGATTGTTGATGGGTATGAATCACCTCGCCTGGCATTATGGTGTGTGGTTACTGGGGATTGAACTCTGGACCTTGGGTTTGCTGGGCAGATGCAGAAAACACTGATGTAAATTCCCAGTCCTCTTTGGCTGTTGTTTTTTTTCAGCACTGGAGATGAACCTCAAGGACGTTATGCTAGGCAGAAAAAACTGATCCCTGAAGGGAACAGTTTCATGTGAGGAACTCTGAGCAGTTGAAACCAGAGACAGAAAGTGGAATAGCAGTTGGCAGGGGCAGAGTAGAAAGGGAAGTTATTATTTCATGGATACAGAGTTTCAGTTCCACAGGAGAGAAATTTAGAGATAGATGCACAGTGTTGTAAATGTACTTAATACCACTGAACTACATAACTAAAAGCAGTTAATATAGCAAATTTTATGTCACATGTATTTTGCCACCATAAAAAATGGAAAAATCAGTCAATACTGTATAACTCACCATATCAATACAATAAAGGGGATAATTCCTGTGCTTGATAGTTACGGAAAAAGCATTTGAGAAGTTCAGCATGCTCTCATGATAAAATTTTGCAAACTGGGACAAGAAGGGCATCCCCTTAACATGATAAATTTATTTTACTAGGCAGGCAAGGTGCCACTGAGCTACATCCCTGGCCCATGATAAATTTATTTTAAAAACCCAAAACAAGGGGAATGAGACAGGTATGCCTTTTATCACCACATCTGTTTAATGGTTTATTTGTGATTCTAGTCTTTGTATGTTTGGGAGTAAGATGTACGCATTCTTTTAACAGTAAGAAGTAAGCATACGAAAGTAGCTGAAATAGGCTAAGTATTGAATGGTACTTTGAAGAAGATGAGATCAAAGAACCACTGAACTTTTATATAAGTTTTCAACCCCATTAACTATCAGATAATGGAAATTTACAGTGCACTGAACCCACTACACAGCCAGCAGAAGGGTTTACTTTCCCATGTGACTTTGGGAGCACAGAGGATGTAAATCCTTTGGCAGCAGCTACTGAATGTGGGCCTGTGCCTACCTGATACACACCAATACACAGCACATGTATGTGATTCAAAGTTGTGCATATGTCACAAACAGTGTAAAAAGTACTATAAATCAATCAAAATTGAAGTGCAAGATTATATAAGTTGAGTATATTCATGCAGTGGATGGTACCTTTTTATAGAAGCATTGTTTGTAATGACAAAACTTGGAACAGTCCAAAGGCCATGAAAATAGATAAAGTGGCTTTGCATGCATAAAAATAGGCAGTCATAAAAGCAAGGGTTAGAAGAGCATACAGCATGGCAGTAAACGGGCTGGGAAGTTGTTTGGAACTCTACATTGGCATCAGTGACTACAGAAGAGCGGAAGGAACATGATGAACCCAAATTCCAGAGAGTAACCTTCGTTCCTTAGGTGCTGGAGACCCGGTCCAGGTCCACCCCAAGCCACACTCCCTGCTCAGGGTGCGCTTTTATTGCATGAGAGGGAGCTCTGAGAGCATGAGCTCTGCGTCTGGCTTGCTGCTTATTTTACTGTTTCTCAGGGCAGTGCCTGACCCGTCCTAGTCTCTAGAATGACTATTTGTGAGTAAATAGGTGGAGTTGTGGTGATGTGGGGCAGTGGTTGGGTCGGCAAGGTTCTGTACTAGCGGTGTAGTCCATGCAGGGGTAATGGTGTCCTTTATACCACATTCCACGTTGACTTGAGTCTTTTGTGTTATAAAATACAAGTTAAAAAGTAGAAGCAGTATTGAGCACTTGGAAAACTATCACCCAGTTGGGCTGAAACTGACTTGCGTATCCAGCTTCAGACCCAACTCCCTGAGGACCTTCAACTCCCTGAGGACCTCACGGTAGGGAGCTTGGAGGGCTCAGTGCCTCCTGTTTTAGGTAAAGAGATAAAAAGCAGCACATTTGCATATTACTTAGTTCGTGTATCCAGTTAATCACTGAATCATACGCACTCTACCTGGTTGATAACCGTAACCTGTCTCTGCTCTCCACTCCAACTGCCAGTGCGTCCGGTAAGCCTGTGGCCCCCTTACAGCTGCACTGGTCTCTACGTGATCTCACTGAGCCTTTCTCCCTCTGTCCTGCTGTCTGTGGAGTGAGCAGTCCAGTCACGTTCCTCCATGGCTGCGTTCTTCATGGCTTCCTGCAGCTGTGGAGATGAAGCCCCAGTCCTTTGTGTGGCCACAGGGCCCCGCACCGTGGCCCAGCCCTTTCTAAGTGGAACCATTTTCGACAGCTCCAGTGTTCCTCTTTCAGACCCTTCCACATGGCATTTCTCGGTCCCAAATTCCTTTCCTTTTTAAAAAGTCCAAAGTTAGGTTCTGCAGATTGCTGGATGGCTTTCTCCACACCCAACTGGTTTCATGGCCCCTGCCTGGGCTTGCTGTCTCGTAATTATCTTCTGATTATGCTCTTGTGACTACCCACTATGTGTGTCTGTCCACCGCAGACTCCTTGAGAGCAGGAGCAGTGTCTTGTTCTCTTGTCTGTCTAGGTGGTGATTTCCAGGCTGTGGACATCCTGGTGGTTCAAAGACTGAGGAGAAGGGGGAGGAGAGATGTAAAAAGAATCAAGATGTTCTGTGCTTAGTGTACCAACCCAAATGATAAATGGAACCACTGCGTAGTGAAAACATGAACTAATAAAACAAAAACTGAGGCGGAGTTAGAAATTGGAAGCGAGAGCAGCTTCTTTCTTCCGTGGTCCATCTCATTGACCTAGACACTGGTTTGAGGTAAATCAGAGCCTTCCCAGGTGAGCCAGACTGGCCTTTGTCAACAAAGTTTGGACACACAAGTTCTAGCAATGAAAGTGATGTTCTTCTGTTTCGCCGATGCCTGGATCAAATTGTTGAAAGAAACTGACTATCGCAGGTCACTTTGAGACATCTCGAAAGAGAAGTTTCCAAAACTCAAGACCAAATGTTAGAAAAGTTGTTTCACTTCACTTTGTAAGTAACTCCTGGACTAGTTGCTTATATGGCAGCAAGTAAGGAGGACTGATAACAATTTCCGGCACTGTTCAACCTCTGGGTTATAAACATCAGAGCTCCTCCAAGTTACCGCTGGCTGGCCACCTCCTCGGACACAGCCAGACTTAGTTTTAACGTTTTCATCCAAGTTGTGTTTGTCCTGAACACTACAGACTTTTCTTGTCTCCATTCTCTGTACAGCAGAGTACACTTGTGTGAGAAGAATTCTTCACCATTTTCTGTAGATTGTGGTATTTACTCAGAGTTCTGGAACCCGTTCTCCTCAGACATGAGATGACTACATTTTTCTTCTTTTTAAAAGCACAGTAATTACCCAGGCATGGCTACACAGGGCAGCAGGTGTATAATAAAATGTCTTTACATTGGGTACAGCGTAAAACAAGTGCACTTTCTCTTTTTCATAATGGGGACCATAAAGACATAAAGGAAGTAACATTAATTTCCAGTGGGATAACTCCCAGGATGAAGTTCTGTGATTGCAGCTTTAAAAAAGAGGGATGTATGAATGCACTTCCCACAGGACCCTGCAGGACCCCGCAGGACGATGAGTATGATAGTCATTTCATACACAATCCCTCAGGAACCTTTATGATAAGATGGGATGCGGCTGAGTCCTTGTCAGGCTTTGGGAGATCTTGGCCCATTACCTCTGGATGGGCCCCTGAAGGGTTATTGCTAATACTTGGCCTTGGGGAAAGAAGTCAATAAAACCCATGTTCTGGGGCTTTATATACTTGTGTGTAGGCGGGGGAGACTGGAGGAGAGCGTCCTACCTCCCTGGTACCACATCACATGGCATGTGATGAGGATTGGTAGTGTTGCGATCAGTCATCACGCCCCCCATAACTGTGCTCATGTGGGTGGCTAAGTGGACAGTACCTAGAGGATTACAGTCCGGTGCCAGAAAGACAGAAGCAAACAGTGGCTCTGCCACTTAAGGACAGTGATTCCAAATAAACCTCAACTTACTTTCCTAAGTGGGACAGTGCATATCTGCCTTGGAGTTGATGAATTGATGGCTGTGAGACTTGAGACCAAAGCTGTGCACTAGTGAGCCCTGGACAGCAGAGTTATGTAGCAAATGCTCCCTAAAAATCATTAGTGGGCTGAGGTCTGTTATGAGGCCTCAGGGCCCAGCTCAGCCAAAGTCTTTATCTATCCTGTAAGATGGACGATGAGTGATTTTCACATGGCCTGTGGACCTCCTGATAATGCTTTCCTAGCCCATCAGGTACACGCTTTTAACATCTGAGTGGGAAGTGTTGACTATGCATGCCTGTGTATACTGGAGTTGTGGAAGGAAGGACCACAGTTCGGAGCCAGTGGTGGAGCACTCTGAGGAAAATCTATGCCAGCAAAGCTCCCACAGCGTGGAGAATCGCTGGGGAAGTGCAGGCTACAATGCCTCTGACCTGGAAAATGATTTTGCAGGCCCAGACTCCTATGATTTCCCTTTTTAATGTACATAACCACAGTGGAAGAGGGGAGCTTCCTTTGGCTGGCTCTGCTCATTAAACAGAGCACTTTGGGTCAGTGTTGCGTGAAAACGCCTGTGATGAAGCTCTGCATCACGACTTGCCAGCCTTTCTCTGCTGTCCCGGAACATGATAAAGGAGCATCTCACTACCCATGACAGCTTAGCTTTACAGAAATATGGTAAACAGACCACACAGGGCCATAGGCAGAGCACACCGGGGGGCTGGAAACAAGCTGGGAAGAGCAGACTGCCTTCAGTCTCCGTGCTTCCATTTCCTGCTGTTGACTGGGGGCGTGAAAGTCTGTAAGATGACAGTTATGTGGAAGTTGGTGGGGAAATGGTGTGGGACAAGTGAATTCTTTAATACCAGATTGTACACATATTTCAAGACTATAATAAGTAAACGTAATTTCCTCTTAGGGTACTTAATAAAACACTTAAAAAACAAAAGTACTTCTGGATTTTTTTTCCCCATATATAATGTAAAGCTGTTTGTTGTATCTATCAGTTAGCCACATAAAACTATATATTTAAAATACATTAACAAAATAAATCATTTTAATATTTTGATTGAAGCAAAATATAAAAAATGATGGCTGAATGAATATTTGCTCTATGTGAAAGTACATTTATAATGGTCTTATTTAAAATTTAATTTAAATGCCCTACTTGAGAAGTTAAACTGGGGAGGCCAGGGGAAGGGCAAAGGTAGGGGGTCTTCTAGCGCAAATTTGTGAACAGGGAATGAGTGGCTGCGTGAGAAGAGCCAGGCCGGAGGACCGAGGTTCATGGAACCATCACTGTCACCCACGTGGGCGTCGCACATCAGGCTTGAGGGCAGGCATGCTGATCCTGAGGTCCGAGATGAGCGCCTTCCTAGGTCAGCAGCAAGGATGAGGACGGAGGCTGGGGGTGGACACCAGCAGGTGTCACTCAACCTGCCAACAGTGAGGCCATGTTACGCTACAGATACACATGTCTGTCTTGTGTGTGTCTACTTTTGTGGATATTGTAGTGTTCACAGAGAAAATCCTACAGCTAAGAGAGGATATTGAAACTGGTAAGAATTTAACTTCGATCTTATAAAAATACTCAACGCTTTTACTTGATACTGTGTTTTTCTAAAGCTACTCTCACATTGATTCTCAATCTTAAGTCTCCTTTTAAGGAAAAAATAATTACAGTTTTCTGGTGTTGACTTACAATGTCGTGCAAATGTGTGACACAAAGCTCATTGTAAATAATTTTGGAAGATTGATTCAGAAAAAACAAAACCAAACCAAGTTGATGTTGTTGCTGCTTCCCTTGAAGTCAGTACCTGCTGCTTGTCTTCTGAGTCAGGCTAGTGCTGGACAGACATCCTGGGGGTGTGGGGTGCAACCATGCCAAGCGCCACGGCGAGGACACCAGGCCATTTTCCTCATTTGAAATCCTGGAAATGTTTCTGCCTGGCATGTCACTGTCGTGAAGTCCGCCTCTGCTCTGTCTTCACTGCCCACGGGCATGCAGTGTGGTTGCTGTGCTGTGTAAATGCCAGGGCAGACCAGCATGCTCCATGACTACCTGTCATTTTGTAACGATACCAAGGACCTCAGTGGCTCACACAGCATCGATCTTGAGTCCTTTGGGGGGCTCCGTGGGCTCTCCCTAGGCCTCTGCACAGCTGGATCTGTGCCATGAGGACCCCAGGACAGATAGTGTTATATGTAGGGCACAGGCCCCTCAGGTGCATGCCCTTACGAGGAAACCCAGAGTGATCCATGTCACCCTTGCCACCTTCGTCTTAGAAGTCGTACGAGGTCATTTCTACTGTATTCTGGTAGATAGAAGCCAGGCCCAGACTCCTCCTGGCAGTCAGGGGAGGGCAAATTAAAGTACTTTCTAAGGTGAAGAAGCTGTTTTGCAAAATGCTCCTAATCTCCACACATTCTGAAGTTGTGCGACTTTCCTGAGTTTTGGCTGCCTGTCTGCATGGCTCAATATCTGCTTCACAGATATCACATAACTCGAGGAGGGGTTGGCTGCCCATCATCTATTGGGGAGCGCTATTTTAAGAAAAATTCAGCTGTATGCCTCTGGAAATAACAGCCACACTAATGCTGCACGTGAAGGTGTGGAAGGGAATGTGCTCAAAGAAGAGGAGGAAAAGAGCAGCTGGAGGGGTCTGGGGAGCAGGCAAAGCGTGTTGCATGTGTGGGCACATTAAGTCTTCCCAAGTGTCCTTCAGGGCCACTACAAGCCCTCCTCCATAAATGCTGGGATTTGCTGTCACTCACATCTTTCACCAGTAAATTCTATAAAAGAGAAGCGTATGGGGCCCTGCAGCTCCCGTCTCAGGGCTGCAGTCCTGTCCTCTCCTGAGTCTTGTCCACAAATTCAAGATCAGCTTTTGCCTACTTCTTACATTTGGGCGGTTGCCCTGGGGAAGGATTGGCCGCAGTGTCCTGGGCTTTCGCCTGCGCTGAACGTCGGGAAGACCCTGTCTTCCTCCATCTCAGCTTTCCCTGCATGGGGCAAAACTCCTTTCCAGGTGTAGCTTTCATTTGCTCAATTCATGCACCAGACACTTCTGTTGTTCGATGTCAGGAAATCAGTGTTATATTGCATTGAGAGCTGGACTCCGGCTATGTTCTCAGTCTCGCTCTGTGATTCAGGCAGGGTCCGTAAGATGCTGGCAGATGGGGATTACACCATGGGCTGTAGCGGCAGGTAAAAGGGAGATGCTCAGAGGAGCTCTGGTACTTCGCCTGCATTTGCAACACTCAGCATGTGTTAGTACCTCTTAGGCTTAGCAGCTTTGGGCTGCGCCCCACAGCCGTGGCTGGAGAGCGGAAGGGTTGGGATGGCAGCCCCAGGGTTCCTTCCCTGATGTCTCAGTCTGTTCTGTAAGACTTTACCATGGCCCACTTTTTCTAAGGAACACAAAAGATTTCTGGTTCGTGGTTCAGTGAAATGTTTGATAGAGAGCTCTGCATTTTATTGGAATTTGGTAGTGAGATTTCTGGGGCTCTTCCATTTCAGGTGTCCTTTGTCCCTTTGTAGGTGTGATAGGCCAAGGAAAGCACAGAGAGAGTCCTCAATAGGGGCTACAGAGCCCTCTGTAACTGTAGGCTTACACATTATCAGGCCATCAACGCCAGCAGAAAGCACACCTGGCATTTCTGGTGGGATGTGCTTGGGTGTGGCCCAACTTCATGTTCTTTGAATCCTGCAGAGCCCAAAGTGCAGGACACTCGGATTGGCTGGGCTGAAGCCACACACCAGCCCTCAGGTTAAAGGGAACATTGACTTCAGGCTTTACACACTCGGAAGAGGGGAGGGTTGGCTGCTCAGATCCTGGAGAAGGCAATCAGAATCAGCAGGTTCTGTTCTGAGAGGGGGCCGTCAACACACACCTGTTCACAAGAAAGTGAGCTAAGAATTTTAGAGTGGTAGCCAGTAAGTCTAGGATCCATCCATCCTGCTGAATCGTTTTTCTGTGCTTTCTTTTAATAGAAAAGTCTTCAGAGTCTGTGGCTCTCCTGAGATGCTGGGACTTCACTATGAGATGTGCCAGAAGCCAAGGACCAGTAAGAAGCAAGACCGCGGGCCTAGGCCTGATGTCTGGCACAAGCTGACCTGGGCTCCAGAGTTTGCTCTTTCTCCCAGCGAGGACCTTTGCATTCCACCCTTCTGCTCACCGAAGGCAGCAGCTGGCTCCTCTCCTCTGCTTTGGGTGGTGTGGGCTCCCACCCGGTCCTTCAGTCCAGAAGGCATGTTATGAGACATGCTGCACCCTCAAGAGAGGCAGGTAAGAAAGGGGACAGCGCAGCCTCAGGCAGCCCCCTTCTAGCCCCCTGGTCCTGGGCTCCTTTCCCTCAACAGGTGTAAGGACAAAAGGGCCATTGTCCTGTGGAGTCCACAGGATAAAGGGGAGAGCATGTCCTTGCAGGTTAATCTGTCAGTGATAAAGAGCATTGTTTAATCTCCTGCCATCTCCAGGGTTCAGGGAAGAATTCCACCAAGGGACAAAGTCTGCTTTGTCTTTCCAACCACTGGGACTTTTAAATTGACCTTTCACGTGGTCCTCGGTGGCCACAGCCTGAGCACTGTGCGTGACTGTGCGTGGGGAGTATTGTCTTTCCCTCACCAGGGGAGCGTGGAACCGCCGGAGATGCTGCGATGCCGAGAACACATGGGCATCTCCTCTGCTGCTGTTTTAGGATTAAGACGTAGTCTGTTGAGCAGGTTCCAGGTTTGCAGAAAAATTGAAGGGGAAGCTCTGTGCGTTCTCTTCTAGCACCATATTACCTGCACATGTCTCCGCTCTGCTGTCCTTCTCGAGGGCGACTCGGGTCCCTTCTGACGAAGTGGAGTCTGTGACTGTGGCCAGGCTCCTGCAGCTCGTGTTAGACTCGTCTGCACGCTGTACATGTGGGTTTTGTCAGGTGGGACGTGTACCTACTGCTGCAGTGTTACGGAGGTGTCAGTGGCCTCTAGAGCCCTGTGCTCTCCCTACCGTCTTTTCTGTTCTTTGTCAGTCCATCCCTGCCACCCACCTGGGAAGGCACTCTTTTCCCTCCCTCTGGTTCTGCCATGGTCAGTGTCATGTACTCGGAACTGCTTGGCCCGCGGCCTTTGGCGAGGGCAGTGTGACTCACTGCAGGATGAGTAGGGGCTCCAGGCCTCTGGGACCCATTGTTTGTTTTAGGTTTTAAGACAGGATTTCTCTTTGTAGTTTAGGCTGCCCTGAACTCACTGTGTAGCCCAAGTTAGCCTCGATTTCCCAGCAATCCTCTTGCCTCTGTCTCCAGAGTGCTGGGATTATAGGCGTGAGCCAGCATGCCCGGCACTGTGGTGTACGGTGCTGGGGATCGAACCGTCTGTGCTTGCCAGGCAGCTGGCAGGACCTCTGAGCTGAGTCCCTGCTGGGCTCACTCTCTCACTGCTGAAGTTCCTGCTGGCTTCTCTGGCTCCCATGGTAAGATAACGGCACCCTGTCCCACCTCTCAGTTTTTTCGCTGGTATCTTCCTAATTATGACGTTGCCTAGTTTTAGAAGGTGGGTCATTGCACATTTTTTGTGAAAGAACTGAATGACATTTCAGAATCACGTCAAGCACATTCTTTGTGAGATGGAACAAATAAGTAGCTAATTCACACTCAAATGACAGCCCGATAAGGGAGTATCTGAGCTGCCGGCCGTCGTGTTGTTCTTGGGAATCCTATGCAGAAGAATTTATCATCACGTCGCTAGTGTTTTTCCCCAAATGAATGCTATCCTGACTTTTTCCTAGCGGCACCAAAGATCCCGCTTACCCAGTTGGTAGTAACACTTGCACGTCCACTCTGAGTATATGGGTCACACATTTTTCTTCTCCTTTTATGTTTTTGAAATGGAAGGTGGCAAGGCCCTGAAGAACTGTGCAGGACTTTGGGATTCGTGTTCCCATGCCCGACACAGACAGGCAGAGGCCTGCCTCCCTAGGAGGGTGGAGTGTGGGACCCCGTGCGGGACCGAGGCCCAGCACCCTGGCTCCTGAGTCCTCTCTCGGAGTCCCCTCCTCTGGGGACGCCATGTGCTCCGTTTACCCTCAGCCACACTCACGGTCCTGCTCCTCTTCCTTTCTGGTGAAACCCACGGACGCAAAATCATTTCTGACCTCTCCTGCTGCTCAGCCCCTCCCTCCTCTGAAAACACCAACCTCTAATTGTTAGGGTCCCATTGGTGCCACAATCTAAATCCCATTCCGCCGAGTACAACCGGGCAACCTGACAGCACCGCTTGCCCTGCTCTTCGCGTGTGCTTCCGCTTCGCAGAAAAGGCAGGTGAGCGACTCAGCCCCGTCCTGCCCCAGTCTCTGTTACTCAGCAACTGTGGAAGGATGCGGATGGAAACTCAGTCGTACTCACCAGGTACGAAGGCCAAGTACAGTGTGGAGCCGCTGACACTTGGGAAAGCACCACCTAAGTGACACCATGTAGCTCCGGGAAGGGATGTGCCCGCCAAGGGCAGTGAAAGACGGCGCCTCATCCCTGGTGCTGGAAAGGGTGTGCAGTCAGAGGCAAGTGGGAAGCCTCGGGTTCCCTGAAGTCTTGGGAAGTGGGGTAAATCTGAAGCCTTGCAGCCCCCCTACCCCATGTTTGACTGGACAGTCAGTTAACCCAGCACAGCCCAGGCCTCTCGTGTGAGGCTGCCGACCGTCTTCAGTGTGTCCAGAGATCAGATGAGATGGGACACTTGCGGCCTGGAGCTCGCTCGAGTGGACTGTTACTAGGATGTGAGGAAGGACTGTGACTCCAGGCAGAGCAGAGCCATGCTGCCCCCTGCCCCACGGGAGCCTCGCTTCGGGAGAACTCTCTGCCGGTGGAACCTGGGGGGCCGCCGTGGTGCACGGCACTAGTACTCAGTGCCCGCAAGTGCTGAAGGTCCTCGTCGCAAGTGAAGAGACAGAGGGCGGTGCTGCAGTTACTCTCCACGTGTGGTCAGGGTCGCGTCTGCGTGGTGCCACCTCTGCAGGGACCGATACTCCTTCCCTCTTAGGGCAGCTTCTTCAGGACCCCACTAAAACGTGGCCTCTCTGTACAGTGGCAAGAACCTTCGCTTGCCTGTGGGCCAGCCCGCCTTCTGCCCATTCCCACGTCGGGGAGGTGGGGCTAGTCACCTTCCCTGTGGAATCTTGGAGCCTGGAATAAGCATTCAGAGTCTCCCAGGAGTCAGGACTTTATGGTCTGTTATGGATGGATAATTCAAGATGCAGGCTCACAGCCTGACTTATTTTTTAAAGCAAGATAGCTTAGCAGTGAAACTCATTTTCCATAACTCCCAAAGTGGTTTTGCAATAAATCTGTGAATTTAATCATCCTTCTCCGTGGAGCCAGACTCCCCTAATTGGGTTCTTGTGAGAAATAATAGAGTCAATGAAAAAATACTTCCTTCCTGGAAAAGGAGGCAGAGTCTCATCAATAAACTACCCTAAAGGAAGGAAGCACGCAGGCGTGGGCAGCTCGAGAGGCACTTGGCCTGTGTCGGCTGTGCCTGCCGTCTAGAAGACCGTTCTCCGACTCCTGGTCGGCAGCAGAGAGTGAAATTCTTCAAGTGGATGCGATGTGTCCAGGACTGCACTGGCAGTAACTGAGGGGACACGCAGGGGCTTCCAGATGCTTCTGGAAGACTGTGGCGGAGTGGAAGTTGGGTCCGCGCCACCTCCCTCCATCTCCTGAGGGAGCCCAGGACGGGCTGCCAGGGCGTGAGCACGCAGCTCTTGACTGTTGGCTGGCAAGGCAGCTGCGTGGAAGGAGGGAGCTGGGGCCTGAAACTTCCTGTCCCCTGGTGACGGGACAGACCCAAGCTTCGGAGTCGGTGGAGGCTGTTCCCTAATGACAGTCGTGTTGAGAGAGCCTTTCTAGGTAGCTTGTCCTGTCCGAAAGGGTGAGGGATCCCTACACAGGGCCCCCAGGCTTTCGTACCCTGGGAAAAGGGAGCGAAGCCACTGAACTAGAAGTGGGAGGAAGTTTCCCCGGGTGGCTGTCGGCTTGAGTGCCCCAGACTTGGCTGGACGTAACCTGAACACCCGCCTGTGCCTCCGCGGCCTCTGAGTGCGGGGCTGGTGGTCACCAGAGCCTCCCAGTAGCTCAGTGTGGTGGCAGACACAGAGGCACAGGTGCAGAGCCTGTGAACAGGACTTGCTTACTCGCTTACTCGCTCTCACGGACTGCTGTGTCCCGAAGCTTCTGCCCAGGCCTCCGCCTCTGAATGGGGTGCTCGTGGGGCAGGAGCACAACACAGCGCAGGATGCTGGTTTCAGCCCCAGGTTGCGGTTTCTCTTTTCTCCCACTGGACAGTTTCACTATGACTTGCTCCCAACACCAACAGTAAAATTTAATAACCACTGCTTGCAGGGAAAGAAGAAACCTCCCCTCTTCCTGGAATTTTCTTTCGGGGCAGGTCCTGCTGACCTCGGCCAGCCTCTCGGGCACAGCTTCCTGATGGGCTGGGGGCTCTCAATCCAGTGAAAACTCAGCAGAATGGACCGCTCAGGCTCCCGGGGCCAGCGAAACCCAGCCCGCCACTGCCCGCAGTCTGCCTTTAATGAAGTGCGTGCTAGGTTTTGAAGCCCCAGCCCGGCTGATCGCTTCTCCATGTATTTTTGTGTGTTTGTTCTTTCCCATGCTGGCATCTGCCAGGCCTCCTCTCTGTCAGGCAGGCTACTAGTCTGTTTGCAGAGACTTTCAAATCATACTGTCTCCTGTCTGTCAGCTGCCTCTGGCCTCATCAGAGGCAACGGCCCCTGCATGTCATGCATCAGCAGCTTTGGGGACATCCACTAATATATTTTGCTCTAACCATCTGGTATCTATTGTCCGTACCAAGTTAGGAGGGTAGGAAAATGTCATACTCAGAAAATATTTTGTACAAAATATCACGAACCTACACTTGTGTTCTGGTGATGCCTAAGTGTGATATAAAAATTTATAAGAAGTGGGACGCTGATGTATTTACCTGATTTTTCACTGGATGCCAAATGATGTTTTGTGACACATGTGAGCTGTGTCAACTTCAGGCAAGTTATTTAACCCTTTAAATTTCACACATAGTAAGAGGCATTGGCAATGCTTCAGTGTTTACGGGCCAATTAAAACACGTCCAGGGCTGGGTATATAGCTCAGTGGTTCTGGCGCCTGTCTTGCAAGTACAAGAGCCCCGGTTTGATATCCACCCCCCACCAACCACATACAGTACCGGACGTGGAGACTCATGCCCAGCAGCAATCAGCACCACATACCAGAGTGCGGGTTGTGGTGGCTCACGCCGGTAATTCCAGCACTCGGGAGGCAGAGGCAGGAGGATTGCTGTGATGTGAGTTTGAGGCTGAGCTCAAGGCCAGTTTGAACTACAAAGTGAGACCCTGTCTCAAAACAAACAAACAAAAAAACAAAACACGTCCAATGCTTATCCCAGTCTTGGGCAGGGTGGATAATCAGGGTACATTGGCTGTTGCTTTAAACTGCTGTACACCATCATGTGTGTAATATTAATCTCATCATGACAGCAGCAGCAGCAGCTTGTGTTGTGCCTGAGACAGAGAATGTGGGTACACAGCGAAGGCCTTTCAAAAGATCAGGGCTGAGGATTATCTGCTTCCTAAAGCACTTGACAATCTCCTTTGGCAAAGTTGATTTTACCTAAAGCATGTGGAAGTGCTGAGCATGTGTGCCAACCTCTCTCATTAGACCTGTGTTGACTTCTCTACACTGCAGTCCAGCTTGCGTCACCGAAGAGCTGTGCTAGATACACCCCCTACCCCCTGCCGCCCTCCAGCTTTGATTCCCACCTCAGTTTCACTGTAGAATCTCTCTGGGAGCCAGAGTCTCACCCCAGAGCTCCAGGCTTGAGTGACTTTCAGTCATGACCCATTTGTCCATCCCCAGGTCCACTTACCTGTGGCTTATGATGAAAAGTTTTTAAAAAGCAAACATTTTACACTTGTCACGAAACGCGTGGGTCTGAGATTGCCGTCGGTGGTGTGGAGTACTGAGCCAGCCAAGACACCTGCTGGAGCGTGGAGCCATGTGATGTTCGGTGGGCAGAAGTGATGGCGTCAGAACCGGTGGTGAGCCCAGGCGGGGTGCTGGGCCCCACGGCGTACCCTCCTTCACCTCTCGGAGCCTCTGCAGCCGATCCCTCTCTCGCCATCCAAGCAGGCCAGTCTCACAGCAGAGACGCCCCACAGGCGGAGGAGAGCCTCTCTTCCCTCCTGAACCCTTCTGTCTGAGAAGCAGGCTCCTAGGCATCCTGAGTCTCTTGCTGCGCACTGTGACTGCACAGGCGGAGACCTCTTCTGACTCCCGCTCGCTCTTCTCTTGATAAAGCAGCTAGAATGATTGCAGGGTGCCAAGGAGGTGGCTTCTCGGATGGGCTCCTGGAACCCACAGAGCAGGCAAGAGCTTTGTCTGAGCCATGGATCTTCCCAAACTCCGGTATCTGGATGGCAAAAGGGAGTTTGTCCCAGTAGCAGTTGTGTAGGAGGAGCACCAAAACCTTACAATGTGAGTAACACTCAAGTGCAAAGTGGGAAAAATTAACAACAGAAAACCCATGCTGGGACTCGCATATGCTACCTCAGCCTGTAGCTCTGGGGGAGATGGGTTTGTGTTAATCACTCCTGCAGCGGAATGTCAGATCCAGGTTTCTTCTTTTTCTTTCCTCCTTCCCTTCTTCCTCCTTCATTTCCTCTTGCCTTTTCCCATCAGGATTGTCCTGGGGCAAGGAGAATATAGCCCGAGGTGCCCAGCAAAAGGGGCAGAGATGCCGACACTCCTTTCTGCATGCTCCCCACACGTTTGTTAGGTGGCGAAACCTGCTTTAATTCTCACAAAATCCCATGGAGGCACATGATATATACATTTATTTTTTGAAGAAGAGGCTGGGGTAGTAAAACACAGTTATGCGAAGGAAGCACACCAGTGAGGATGTGCGCTGGGTGCAGATTCTGAACAGGGCTCGGCTGTGCCCTTGGCTTGGCCCTGCGTGGGGCACGTGAGCGTAGCTGGCTGTCTTCGCCTCCGCGCCAGTCCTCTTAGTTCACTTTGCGTGCGCGCGGGGCGTGCGAGGGGTGAGGGCCCCGGAGCTGCCGGGCTGGCTCTGTACACTGCTGGCTCCTTTCCTCCACCCAGAGCTTTGTCTGTAGGATGCAGAAGTGAGAATCTGGAGTCCAGGGAGCTGCGGTCCCCAGGGGAGCCCACGCCATGGGCCAGAGCCACAGGGAAGCCTCAGCTCGCCCGTGGTGCCTGCCAGGCTTGGCATGAGCAGAAAGAGGACCAAGGGGAGACACGTGCCTTGCTCTGGCCAGGCCCATTTCTTCTCTGGGGAGCAGAAGAGGCAGAGAGGAGACTTGACAGCCAGGCCCCATGGTCTTCATCAGACGGTTCCCCAGACGGGAGGTCCGCAGAGCCCTCGGAGTTCTTGTGGCATCTTCCAGGGATGGGTGTGCTTTGTGTTCTCAGTGGGAATAAACTGAAAAATAATGAGCGCTTGATGGAAAGTGGGGCTCTGCTGGGCACCATGAGTCTGGGGCGCCGGTCTGGGCAGTGAGACTTTTCCTTCCTTTGGACATTTCGGTGGACGAGCAGACACTGAGATTTTATGGCTTCGCCAGAAACGACACTTGCTGCGTGGCTGGGGCTCTCTCCAGGAGCAGGTGTAGATGGTGTTTCTTCCTGCAGGGAGGGAGCACTAGCAGGGAGAGCCTCTGAAGTAAATTACTCAGCTGGGGCCAAAATAGCCTCCTGGACAAAATCATATGTGAGCAGGAGACCAGCTGCAGGGCTGAGAGGAGCGTGGCTGGCGCGCACAGTGGAGCTGTGTGTTGCAGTGTCTGCCCTGGGTATGGAACGAGAGAGGCGTTTCCTACCTGGCCTCCTCCTCCCCCCTGTTTTTCCCCTTGTTCCTCCCCTCTTCCTTCCCCTTGTTCTCATTCCTGTTTTTTCTTCTCTTCCTTTCTCCGTTTCTTTCCTCCCTGCCAGTTCTCCTTCTTCTCCCGCTTTCTACTCTCTGCCCCCTTTGTTCCTCTTCTTCCTTTTCTTTTCCCTTCTTTCTTGCTTTCCCTTTTCTTCTTCCTTTCTCTCTCTTTTCTTGTTTCCCTTTCTCTCTTTCCTTCTCTCTGTCTTTTCTCCCCTCACCTCAAGGATTAATGAGGGGTAGCCAGGGCTCAGCCCTTGAAAACTTGGCTGAACATGTGAATTGCCCAGGAATTTTGTTAAGACGCAGGTTTTCTTCCACAGCCCTGGGTGAAGCTGGAAGCTTCCTTTTCCATCCAGTTTCTGGGCACCTGCAATTACTGCTCCACGGACCTCACTTGGAAGCACAAGCTCTGAAGAATATTCAGATAAAGTATGTAACAGAGCAAAATCTAGTGCATTCCTTTCTTCATCCATTCCCTCAACAAGTATTCACTAAAATCTGTTTTGTGCCAGAGTTAGGGCTGAAATAGTGAGTGAAAGAGCCCTTGTGCCTGTCCTCACCGAGTTCAGAGGTTTAATCAAATAGGCAGATAGCCAGAATGTCACCGGTGTAGTAAGTCCAGTGAAGGAGAGATATAGGGGCGATGAGAGCTTAAAATGGGGTGCCCTCATCCAACGGTCAGAGATTTCCCTGAGGACACAATACTGAGCTGAGATATAAAATAGTAGTGGTCGCAGCTAGTCATCATTGGACTAGTTATTTTGGGCTAGTAATTCACTGAGATGTTTCAGACTCATTTAAGTGTCACAGCAGACTCCTCAGGTTTGGTCCAAGTGGAGAGGCTTGGGAGACCAGAATCACGCCATGTCACTGGCACACAGCGAGTTCCTAACCACACACAGGTGAACACATTCTTGGCTTCACCTGAGTGCCTCCATTTTCACCCATGACTGACCAACGAGGCCCGGAGCCGATGAGTCTGCTGAGTGTGGCCTTGCTTCCGCCGCCAGCAGCTGTCCTGAGACCTGCTCTGTTCCGCCGGTGTCTGGGAAGTCTCCGGGCTGGGATCTGAACACAGGAATCTGGCCCTGCTTCCCAAGAACTCGCTGCTGCCTGGACAGTGGTTGTGGCTGATCCGTTCGCCAGGAGCATTTTGTGTGCTGGGCACTTTGCCGAGAACTTAACAAATGCTTGCTTCGATCATCAAGATGGCTTTTGCATGTCAGAGTTCAATATTAATCTTAATTTAGCTGGGGAGGAACTGAAGCTTGCAGAAGACAAGAGTAGGGAGGGGCTGGGAAGGTGGTATTTGCAATGGATGGAGGCCATATGTGGACGGAGGCCATACGTGGACAGGCAGTCTTGTGACTGCCTCACACTTACACTTAGACACTGTTCATCGTATTTTACGAAGCTAATGTTTGCAGGGATGACTCAAGAGCAATGGTAGAGCTGTCTCAGGAAAATATTTAATTTTTATTAGTGATGCTTATCTTAGGCATTGAAGTAGCTGTTTGCCTGCACATTTAATATAGTTCCACAAATAAAGTTCCAGAAAATAAGAACATACCTACAAAGATAACCAAAAACCGATGCTACGACAGTGATTACAAAGGCCTTTGAAACAATAATCCGGAGTATGTGGCCAGTGATACAATTGAAGCTTTCAATCAAAGATTAAAATTTTAGAAAACTTGAGCTTGTCAGCCTTCCAGCTCTTAAGGCTTTCTTAAAAGTGGCGACATTAACAGACTTTTGAAAAACTGAGAGGAAAATCTACAAAAATCAGTGAACCAGTAGCTTCCAAATGTGCATGGAAGAGCCTTTAGCATGTTACACCTGGGTGAGAGAGAACAACCTTCAGGCTTTCCTGAAGAGTAGGAGAAGTTTGTTGGTTGTTGTCTATGTGAGGTTTTCCCGGCCGGAGAGGGCGAGGCGCAGAGTCAAGCACAGACCCTGGGGAATGTTTCGGGAACTTCCGATTTATTCAAGCTTCAGTGTCACATATATAGCAAAAGGTCACAGGGCGGGGTGAAGGCTAGGAGGAAGGGAGGGTCTACAGGTTTGACCTAGGGTTTTGCCCAATAGGAGAACTTTGTGAGTGGGTGGTCTGTATGGCATTAGCTATGGGGGAAGGTGAGGCCATGGGTGAGAGACAAGAGGGGTGGGGCTGTCAAGATGGCCGCTGACAAGGTTCAACGTGTGGGAGCGGGTGTGCTCAAGCCCCTGAGGGTCTCCGAGTCTGCAGGGAGATGGAGTCTCAACCTTTAGGCTCAGGAGACAGGCACACGGTTCACTTGCCCTAGCCAGACTTGAATCTCTCCCTTAGAAGTTCACAGTTTGTGGGTTCAGATTCTGCAAGTACAACTACCCTTTGTGAAAATATCACATGCTGACTTTTGAATACTACTAAAGAATAGTCACAGTGATATCACAAAGTTATAAAATTTCCTTTTCCTATTGTGTACCTGGGAGAAAGTGCGTTTTCTTTTTTTGTTTTGTGAGACAGGGTCTTGCTTTGTAGTTCACACTGGTCCTGAGCTCAGCCTCCAACTCACATCACAGCAATCCTCCTGCCTCTGCCTCCCGAGTGCTGGGATGACAGGCGTGAGCCACCACGCCCGGCACTGTGGTATGTGGTACTGATTGCTGCTGGGCGTGAGTCTCCACACCCAGTATGGTATATGGTTACCGGGGATGGAACCTGGACCCTTATGCTTGCAAGACAGGTGCTGGAACCACTGAGCTAAATCCCCGGCCCCGAAAGTGCATTTTCTTCATATATCACAACCCGGGCTATGTGTGTTCAGTGTCTGAAGCTAGAAGCAGACAAGATAGAGCCCTTTTCTGTTAATTTGGATATTACATATAGTTTTTTATCTTGAAAATACAGTTCTTCTCAAGGTATATTATTTATGTTACCATATAATAAGTCTGTAAGTCATTTTAAAGTAATTTTATAGAAAAATACTTTAAACGATTCTGATTTTGAATAGAGTCAATGCTGAGAGGCATAATACACATAAGCACTTCCAGGTCTTCCATATGTTTTGGGTGTCTGGGTGACCTGAGCCAGAAAGTTGGAAGACACCTGGCACGAGAATGTGTGCCCAGAGCCAGTTTGGCCTGGTGAGTCCCGAGCAGCCTGCGTGACCGTGCACAGAGGCGGGAG
>PVIR01020763.1:0-30191 GCA_004026965.1 Petromus typicus | reverse complement strand
TGGCTGGGATGGAGATTACAGGCTCAGCAACAGGGACTCCCACTCAGCAAGGCTGATCTGGCTGCAGCCGCTGCTGAATGCCCCATCTGCCAGCAGCAGAGTGACACTCAGTCCACGCCATGGCACCATTCCCCAGGCTGGTCAGCCTGTGACCTGCTTGCAAGTAGGTTATATTAGTCTGCTTCCACCATGGAAAGAAAAGTGCTTTGTCTTCACCCTACAGACACTTACTCTGCATAGGGATCGACCTTCCCTGCATGTAATGCTTCTGCTAAAACAACCATCCATGGACTCTGTATTGGGCCATTAGAATGTACAACCTGTGAAGGAGGGTCTTTAATTACTCCCTACTGCTGTAACCTCAGAAAGGTAAGATGCTCTCACGTACACTGGGTGAAGGGTTGGCAAATCACGTGGTGGGATGGAATGTCAGCATTGCCTCTGACCAAGGAGCAGATTTTATGGCCCAAGAAGTGAGGCCGTGGGCTCACGCTCCTGGGGCTCACTGGGACTACTCGCCTCACCACCCGAGTGGTGGGTTAACAGAGAGGTGGAATGGTCTCGTGAAGACACACTTACAGCACCAGCTAGGTGAGACCAGCGTTCAGGGCTGGGGCAAGGTTCTTCAGAAGGCCGTGTATGCTTTGAATCAGCATCTACTATATGGAATTGAGTCTGCTATAGCCAGGATTCATGGGTCCAGGAATCAAGGGGTGAAAGTGGAAGTGGTAGCACTCACTATTACCTCTAGTGGTCCATTAGCAAAGTTTTTGCTTCCTGTTCCCACAACTTTATGCTCTGCTGGCTTGGTTCCATGGGGCGAAGGGTGACACCAGAAGCACAACAACAATGTCATTGAACTGGAAACTAAGGCTTCCCCCCAGCCATTTTGGTTCCCTGTGTCTCTGAAGAAATAAGCTCAAAAAGGAGTCACAGTGTTGGCAGGGCTGACTGACTCAGACTATCAGTGGGAATCGGGACTATTGCTCCACAGTGGAGGAGAGGAAGAATATATGTGCAGTGAAGGAGAGCCCTTAGGCCGCCTCATAGTACTAGCATTCCCTGGCAGTAAAGTCAGTGGGAACTGCAAGAACCCAACCCAGGGAGAGGGACAAATGGTCCAGAACCTCCAGGAGGAGGAAGTGGAAGAAGGCAGCTCTGAGTACCTAAATACGACCCACTGATCACTACAGAAATGGGAACTGTAGTAGTTTTTTCTCCTAATATGCTTACTTGTAATATACTATTGATAGACTTAACATTGGTTCTTAAGTACTATTAAGCCTGTGTTATAATGTTCAAGTTATGAAATGTTGGGAGTGAGCCTCACTCGAGGAAACTTGCTTATTCTGGGAGGGAATTAGTGCAGTTTGGTTTATATGCAGGATAGCTGTAGCATGTTAGACATAATTATGAGTTATCTTTGTATCTAGAGACTACGGTTTAAAGATGTTTGTCTGGTTGTCAAGTTGACAAGGGATGGATTGTGATAGTCAATTGTGTCAACTGCATAAGAAATGCCCAACTTTTTTTTTTTTGAGAAAGGGTCTCACTTTGTACTTCAGGCTGGTCCTGAGCTCAGCCTCCAGTTCACATCACAGCAATCCTCCTGCCTCTGCCTCCCGAGTGCTGGGATTACAGGCGTGAGCCACCACGCCCGGCACCGTGTTATGTGGTACTGCTTGCTGCTGGGGTGAGTCTCCACACCCAGTATTGTATGTGGCTACCGGGGACCAAACCCAGGTCCTTGCGCTTGCAAGACAGGCGCCCGAACCACTGAGCTAAATCACCAGCCCAAGAAATGGCCAACTTAATTAGCTCAGCCCAGTTCTGAGTATGCTTGAGATCTGCCGGGATTTACTGGGTGTGAGTGGCAGCAACCAGTGGGCTTGCTGCCCAAATGGAATAAAAGGACAGCAAGAAGGGAGGCTCGCGTCTGGTTCTTTGGAGGAGCTCCAGACTTCCCCTTCACTTTGGATGTTGTCTCCTAGCTTTCAGTGCAGATTCTTCAGCCTGCTGTGCAGATCCTGCAGCTTCCATCACAGACCCTTCGGCCTCCTGCTACACTTGCACAGGACACTCTCGTGAGCTCCAGACCTTCAACTGGACCCTTCAGATCTCCCGCTTACTGATAGACCTCTCACACCCTTCCACCGCTGACTCTGTGGATGGCCACTACGAGCCAATCTTGGGAACTCTTACACATCTGTACATCTTGCATTAAGTCTGTTTCTCCAGTGGCACTAAGAAGGAAAAGGCTTCTTGTGGCTCATGGGTCAGTTTTTTGGCTCAATGACTTTGGGCCTGTGGCAGCATGAACAGCACGGCAAGGATGTGTGGGGGAAGGCCCTGTTGACTTCCTGGGAACAGAGAAGCAAGAGGAGCAGGAGCTGGCCCCCTTTAAGAGCGCACCCCCAGTGACTTAACCTCCTCTACCAGGACCTCCTACTAAAGATTCGGCCACCTCCATGACACCCTAGTCTGGTGACCAAGCCTGCAACATGTAAGCTTTGGGAAAAACAGCCAAGATCCAAGCAATAGCAAAACGTTCAGGCCTCAATGTACGGATCAGGGAAGACACAGCCTGATCCCACAGTAGGATGCTGGGCATCACCTGCTCACGCCACTCCTACACACGAGGAAACTGGGACCCCGGATGCTGAGGCAAAGCTGTGTCCACTCACCGCCCGAGAAATCCTTTCACAAGGCTGCCGACAGTGTCTGAGGACTAACCAGGAGCTACACGTCACTGCCAATCAAGTTCTACCTGAAAAGCGTACCTCTATCACTCCAGTTCTCCTGCTGGGGTGTCACCTCCCGATCTCAGGACCAAAGACTCTCTGCGATCAGGTCGTCCCTGGAAAGCAAGTGCAGTGGCCAATCTTTATGCTTTGGAAAAACTTGCCTTTGGGCAGGAACCCACTGTCCACCGTACCTACTAGCCTGTCCTGGCGTGCAACCTGGCTGTGCTCACTGAGTGGGGGTGAAAGCTGGTGAGATGGAGTTTAAGTTTCACGAGGCAGCAGAGAGAAATTAAGAGCTAACAAACCACTCAGGACTGAGTCCAGGGTGACAAGAGTCCCAAGGAGAGAGCAGGGAGAGTGGGAGAGATCTTCACGGCAGACATGGGACTTGGGTTTGGTCTAGAAAGATGCAAGGGAGGAAAGCAGACGTGTGGATGGGGACGGGGTGGGACAGGATGGTGACAGCGCATTCTGAACGGCAGACCCAGCCAGCGCTGATCCAGTGAGGGCTTGGCAGGCCCCGCGCACGTGCTGACGGAGGCTGAGGAAAGGCCCTGGCAGACAAACCTCTTCCGCTGAGCTCAAGGATCCACTCTTCTTTCCTCATTCGCCAAGACAGAGCCCAGAGCCTCCTTCACAGAGCTGACGGAATCGTCCCGCTCTTGTTAACACCCGGCCTTTTCTTTCCCAACAGAAGAGCTGCTCTCTGGATTTTCTTACTGTCCCTCCTCCCCAGGCTTTGCTTCCACGTGCAGCTGGTTCTGAGGTGTGGGGAGCCCCAATTTACTAAGCCAAGCAGCCTCCAAGTTTCCCTGGCTCTGAGGTCCAGTGGGGGTGTTGGCTGGCAGGTCCCTCCTTGGATTTGACAAGAAGTAGGCAGCTGTGCTGAGCGCTGATGTTCGACAAAGGCTGACTCAGCCCTCCTTCCTGCCCAGGTCAGCAAACCAGCCCCCAGGGGCTGGGCACGGTGTCTTCTGGACATACAGCGAAGTCCACCGCAAGCCCAGGCCTAAGCTTGCGTAGACCTTCCATGCCCAAGCTCAGTCCTGGGGTCCCCTCTTGCACTCGAGACCTCCGTCCTTTCCCACTGGACTCAGCGACCCAGGCGTGGGCTGTGCTGCGGGAGACACTGGGACCAGAGCAGCAACTCCTGGCCCTGTGGGAGTAGGGGGAATAGGTTTGTGACAAAACCTCGGGCAAAGCCACCCCTACCTGTCACCATCCATAGGGCCACCTTGTTCATTCGCATCACTGAAATCAGACTCAAGGAGACACTAATTTAAAGATGAAAATAAGCAGCAGCTGATTCCCCACATGTGGGATGTGGAAGGGAGTGTTGACTCCATTGGCCCCAGAACCCTGAACGCCTGGTCACTCGGTGATTGTGGAGAAAGGAGACGAATGTAACCAATTCTCGGCATGGCGCAGATCCCAGGCTGAGCCCGAGGGCCCCAGATGTGTTTGCTCTGCAGGTCAGTTGGAACTAGAGCTCAGTGCCACACCAAGGCTCCATCTAGGCCCCAGCCCAGGGCAGCAAGGAAACCCAGGGCTCTAGGCATGCTCTGTGGGTGGCATTTGAGTTTTGACCTGCTGAGCGGGGCCACCAAGCAGTCTGGTGCTGAGCTCTTTGTAAGTAAGACCCGGGAGTCCTAGTTTAATTAGAATTCCTGCCTAGGATGAAGGCTTGTGGCTGCCAGCCCAGGCCTCGAGCCCTTGGTCATGGCCCATAAAGGCCACACACAGGCCACAAAGCCCAAGCAGGCCCCAGTGCTTCATGACGGGCACCTTGGGGTCTCTGTGACCCCTGCTTGCAGCCAGGGGCTCCCCAGGACTCCACTCAAGCCCCTGCTCTGAAGGCCATGTGTACAAGGACAACCAATGGTCTGGACACCAGTGACCATACAGGGACCAGAGGACCCCATGCCACCTTTGACCAAAGCTGCAGGAAATGACGTTCAAGCACTGCCATGTCCACCACGGCCAGAGAGTCAGTCTGCCACACAAGAGTGAGTGACTGAAGATTTCTATCCAACATTTTGAAACTGTGACATGTGCTGTCACTGTACCAGGCCTCCGGGGCTGGCAGACGCCATTCCCCCGAGGTTCCCTTTCTTGCAGCAGAGACTGAATGCTCACGGCACAGGCTGAGCTTCTGTCCAGCTCCTGTATCTCCGAAGCTGTGCACGATGGAAAGCATTCATCTCCCTGCCAGTCTGTACAGCGTGGCCGTGAAGTCACTACCCGCAAGATATGTCCCTCATCACAGTTACCCAGGAATCACGTCAGAAGTTAGGCCTTGAGGGATTCGCAGTCATTTACACTTCAGTGTGAGCGAAGGAGCCCAGACAAGGTTGAGGTAAAGGCTGGGGCAGGAGGGTAGGACACCAGGGTCTCAAGGGAGCAGAAAGTGAGAGGCCAGTCAAAACTGGACTCAGAGCCCAGACAAAGGCGGACTAAGTCATCTAAGTCAGGGGTAATTCTACTCTTTGCCATTGAAGCAGTGAGGGGCGAAGGGCAGGCTGGAGAGGCCAGATCGCCAGGGCTTGACTTATAGAGCTGTGCCTCTTACTAGCCACCAGATAACGTGGGCAGTATTTAATGTCTGTGTGTGCCTCAGATTCCTTGGCTGTAAAGAAAGGAATTCTTGGCATCTTCCTCGATGTTTTAAGGACTAAGTCAGCTCATGTCACTGCAGAACACTTTAAGGACAGAGAAGGGTCATCTCTGCTACAAGGGAGCTCCGTGGCCTTCTCCTGTCGTCGTCCAGGGGCCAGTCTTTGACAGTGGCTTTCTCCTGGGCTCCTCTTGAAAGTTCCCTGGAGTTGGTAGACTAGGAAAAGTGCAGAGAGGTCCCTGGAGAGGTCACTCCACCCATCTTCCTGAACAAATCCCCTGCACCTGATGCCTACTCTGCCTCTTGCATGCCAATGAAGTGCCAGCTAATAAATCAACACACCATTAGGAGTCTGTAAGGATCCCTTTCACTTGGTCCCACAGGCCTGCATTACATGGGACCTAATTAACTAAGAGCTGAGATTTGAGCTTCTGCCTCCTGACAGGCTCCTCACCAAATCCCTTCCCTGGAGAGGAAAGAGCCCTTCTCAGTCTTGCTGAGAATCTCACAGGAGGACTGGCCTCCCAGGACACGGATGAGCAATTAGAATGTAGGGATATGGACCACTATGCTAATGGAAACAAGTGGTAAATAAATACATCCAATTTAATTACCTAACAATCCATCACTACTCAGTCTTAACGTCCCTCTGTAAGGTCTAAGCGTCAGGCTGCTATTAAGAAAAGTTAATAAATTGTAATGTTAATCTAGGAGGGAGCCCTCTATTCCACCTCCCCACTTACATACTTTCAAAATACTCATATCCACTAACATCCAGTCCTAACTCACTCATTTATTATCCATCCACTTCCCACACACAGCAAAGTCATTTACTGAGCGTGTACTGCATGCCAGACATGAAGTGGACCAAGAGACACAAACATAGCCCAAAGGCAGTGGTCACCAAGTGGGAGGCCACACCCGCCCTGGGGAGGAACACCAGCCCATCTGTCAGAAGTCAAGAGGAAAAGGGCACAAGCTCTATTTCTGGTTATTTTTGAGCTTGCTGTTGTTAATTTCTATTTTTGTATTTCCTTTACGATGATTAATCTAGGAGTGAAGAAGTATGTGGGTGATATTTTTAAATAATAAATACCAAAATATTGAGAATGTGGTAACAAAAAAACCTTACCCATGGGGAGCCTGACCACACCGTTTGTAGAGCCCTAGCTAGAGCAGTGGCTTTGAGAGGCACCGGGAAGGGGACCTCCGAAGAGCCTTCCAGGACCCCTGGAACCCTGGGAGAGGAGATGGACCGTTGGGTAACGTGTTAAAACTCCGGGAAGTTGTGATGCTAATCCTACCCCTAACCTAGGCTGGTGGGAACCATCCTCTCACTTCTTTTGGGAGGCCCTCTATAGTCCCTTCCCAGCCTACAGTGTGAGGTCCTGGGGTTCCAGCCTGCATAACTTCAGTGCCTCAAAGATGGATGACTGGATGTCCATTCAAATGATAGCTTCTTGGGCACAGGGTCCCCCCGCCCCCGAGTGTCCAGGTCCACTATACTGGGATTGATCCAGGCCAGGGGGAGCCGCGGCTCTGCCTGTGTCTGCATCTACTGGTAAGCTCACTGGTGCATGTGGCACATCCTCTCAGAATGGTTGGGAGAAGGGAGAAGGGGCTGGAAAGGTGGACTTCTCATGTGACCTGCGTGGACATCATTCACTTCCACACTGGTGACCACATGTCATGGTTGTCACCTTGACTGGGTTGAGAAACACCTTGAGAACTAGAGAAAGGCTCTGTGAGTCAGAGATGCTTGGTGTATGGGACAGCCACAAACTGATGGACATGCCTGTCCTGAGTGGGGGCAGCGCCACCCTCTGGTGTGGGGGCCCAGATGGCACGGCGTGGAAGGAGGAGGAGAGCAGCGAGCTCAGGGTGTCTCTCCCTTGGCTTTCTGGCCACGGTGAGGTGGGCTGCTCTCCTCAGCAATGCCTTTCTGACATGCCTCACCGCAGGTCCAAAGCAAGGAAGCCACTGGCCATGGACTGCAACCTCTGAAACCATGAGGCAAAGCGGATCCTTCCTCCTTTATGTTGTTTGTCCAGACATTTGCCATAGTGGTGGAAAGCTGGCCAACAGCGCCTTGCTGGACACGGGTGGGAGGGGCTTCCAGGGATTCCTGTCAGTGTGAAGGAGCCCGGGGTCTCATCTCTCCAGGAAGAACAAATGAGCTGGACTAGGGCCTGGGAGGACAGTGGTGAGCAGGGCGCCATGCTGCCACCTGGGAGGGGGTACCCTGAGAGCCACCGTCAACACTCACTTGCACGGGTACAGACCAGGCTTCAGGAAATATCCTTCCGGCAGCCAGAGAGACAGGGCTCTGCTGTGAAGCAGAGGGAGACACCAGTGCACACAACGGTCTGGGCTCAACACAGCTGCTGCACCAAGGGGGTAAGCAGCGTCTCAGTCAGAATCACGCAGGAGACAGTCACAGGATGAAGAGGCGCCACGAGAACCTGTCACCTCTGTCAAAGACCTGCTGCCGATTTCAATAGGAACTATCTACTGATTGTCAAGTTACTGTAAAAAGGCAAATAAAAAATACAAAAAGGAAGAAAAGGAAAAGCTAAGTTGGCCCCCTACCCCGTTACCATCCTGTCTTTTTCTATCCCCACAGTACTGTAGATAGGAGAGTGAAGCAGATATCTAGTGGACAGTTAGACACAGCGGCCCTCTTAGGGAGTGACCACCAGCCAGACCAGTCACTGGTTAGCACTGGAAAAAGGAAAAAGCATTGACCCACTCATTTCCCCTGTGGGTAAATAGCACGATTGCTGCTCTAAACAGACACCATCTCTCTGCCCATGTCATTTCTGGAAATCCCCTACTCCTTCCTGGTCCACGTGCTACGTGACTTGCTTCCTGTTTGATCCCCATTTGATCAATATTACTTGGCTGACTATATTTGTAATCTTATTGCTTAATTATGCTTTATGGCCCACTTTATACCCACCTTGTGATTTCCCATTGAACCTTATTACTTTTTTTGAGAAGGGTTTTGCTTTGTAGTTCAGGCTGGCCCTGAGCTCTCGATCCAGCCCAGGTCAGCCTCGAACTCACAGCGGTCCTCCTGCCTCTGCCTCCTGAGTGCTGGGATTACAGGCATGAGTCACTACAGACCTTATTAATTGACTATAGTTTTGTCCACCTTGAACCTGCCTCACTCGTGGCTTTGCTCAATAAAACACCTTTGAGAAGTGGGGAGGGGCAACCCACTTTCTGATACCTTTTTCTCTCTCTTAGGCAGACACTGTCTTTCTCTCAATAAAATATCCCCGGGCTGGGGAGTTAGCTCAGTGGTTCCGGCGCCTGTCTTGCAAGTGCAAGGACCCGGGTTCGATTCCCCAGTATCCACATACAATACTGGGTGTGGAGAGTCACCCCAGCAGCAACCAGTACCACATATCACAGTGCTGGGTGTGGTGGCTCACGCCTGTCATCCCAGCACTCGGGACGCAGAGGCAGGAGGATTGCTGTGATATGAGTTTGAGGCTGAGCTCAAGGCCAGCCTGAAACACAAAGCGAGACCCTGTCTCAAAAAACCTAAAAAAACAAAAAATTCCTGCTCTTCATATCCATTGCTCCTAGAATTCATTCTTTCATTGTAGAGAATACCAACCCACAGTTCAGTCATTGAGCAGGCTGGGAGTTTGGGTCCCTTGTTTGATTATTTTGCTTGTTTGGATTACCTGGTGACCTGTGTTACCCGTCCTGGAGACAGAGCCCAGTGCCTAGCACAAGCTAAGCAAGTGCTGTCACTGAGCTGCACAGAGCCCTTTTTTAATATCTGGAGACAGGGCCTGCTCAAGTGACTAAGCTGCCCAGGTTAGCCTCCAACTTGTGATCTTCCTGCCTCAGCCTACTGAGTAGCTGAGATCGCAGGCATGTGCTCCCAGGCCATCCTACTTCCCGGTTTCCAGCACCTTCCGTCTCCCGCACCGCCCCTCCCTGCACTGAGGACTCTAGAACCCTAGCCGGGGCTGCAGTCTGTGGCCCGGACTGGGAAGGGGAAAAGGACGGAAGCGCAGAGGGACCTGGGAGAAGCAAACCCTGGAGCGTGCGTCACTTAGGAGTGAGCTCATCTTCCCTGCCCGCCCTCCCCTGGACGCTGGGCTGAGTGGTTCTGTCCCAGTCTGGCTTATTCCTGACCCAAGGACATCCCACCCGCAGGCCAGATGGCAACCCCGGAGGGGCTGGGCCTGAAGAATTCTGCCATCTGACTTGCTTCCTCCCACTTCGGCAAAAACAAAAAGAAAGATCGAGAAGCTAATCAGAAGTGAGACTCACTAAGGAAAGCCAGCTGGCTGACAAGGGCACAATGAAGCCTGCTCTCTCCTTGTCGCTCTTAGTCACCACAAGCCCCTTGTCCTCCAGGTGGCTCTTGGCAAATGACAGAGCTGAACAAAATCTCACCTCCATCGACTGCTTCCCAGGAGGAGCCTCCAGATGCAGGATGGGGGCCATTACATGGTCAAGGCCACCTCAGACCCCATTAGCCCTGAGAGTCACTTTCAAAAGCCGCAGGAAGCCAGGGGTCTATCCCAGGTCTTCAGGGTGACCCGGAGCCCCGCAAACCCTCCACCCCTCTGTGAAAATGGGTCGCCCTGGGGAGAGGAGCCTGGCAGTGGGGTTCACGCTGCCCTGAAACCTCTCGCCTCTTCCCTGGGTCCAAGGCCGGCCTCACTCTCTGGGGCTTCATGCTGCCTTGTGATTCTGACCACTTTCAGTTCTACCCTAGGTATTCTCTAAGTTGATATTTCACTCAGAAAAAGTACATATTGGTTCAAATAGAGAAATATAAGAGTCCCAGTCTAGTCCCAGGTAACTCCAGGGTTGGCCAAGACCTAGGACACCTTAGGCATCACTTGAAGGCTGGGAAGCTTCTCTCTAAGACAGCTTGGCTTTGGGCAAACAGCACTGTTGGAAAAACGGCTGGCTCCGCTTATGTCCCCCAGCCCCTGCCTTCTCACCTGTGAGACCCCGTGGCAATCCAGCCCATATCACGGCCCATGCCTGCTCTCTCCGCAGGGCAGAGAGCCTGCTCTAAACAAGGGCACAAGATGTTGAGTGGGCTCTTCCGGTAGTGCTGAATTATGGGTAGGACCTGGGAGAGGTAACCACAGTTAGCATCTCTCCCACTATATTCGGAGACGTCCCATGTGAAACAGAATCACCCCAAGTCACTTCCCATTGTCACATAGCCACTCTGTCCCTGTCTCTGACTTATTTCTTCACCTCTTCTTGTGAGGACAGCACTACCCCAGCATGACCACATTTTAACTCATACATAATGCACGATCCTGTTTCCAACTAAGGTCCCATCCTGAAATACTAGGAGTGAATATTCAACATTTATTTTTGGAGGACATAATGCAACCCATAAGAGATACTAGGCTTGTTTCTAAATGGGAGATTTTGAAAGCAGAAGGCTCATGGGGCTGTCTAGTGGCTTGAAAGTGCTGGAGATGAAGTACTTGAAGAGAAGATGGGGTACCTGCATCTCACTCCACCTGTCCAGGCAATGAAGGATTCCAGAGATTCCTATGACTGTACATGAAGAAGTATGTGATGGGCAGAGGGACAGGAACAAAGGGCTCTGGGGCAGCTGCAGAGCCACGGAGTAAGACATCCACCAAACTATTTTCTGTTGCTATAACACAATACCAGAGGCTGGTTAACTTATAAAGGGAAGGAAGAATTCCTTTTGTGACTAGAAGATACAAAGTACATGGGGTTGGAATCCTAGCAAGGGTTCACTGGCTACATGGCAAACATGGGGAAAGAACTGACCCCATCCAGGAGGGGCCGATGTACGGGTTTTAGGATGACCTTATCTAGGACAACCCACTTTCAAAGAACTGATCCTTTGACAAGAGCGGAGCCCAGCGCACCTCTCAAAGGACCCACCACACCAGCCCCGCATAGGGGGGCCAAGTGCAGCACGTGGGCCTGAGAACCAATCACCTCAAGCCCGCAGGGTGTGAGCCTGACCACACAGCTCTGCTCCCCACGGCACCCCAAATCCTCTCCATGTTGATGAAGGCTGGTCAGGAAAGGAAATCCCTCCTCAGCCCCTCTTCCTGACCCCCAGCTCCTCTAGGAGCGATGAAGAGGGTGTCTCTCCGTCCCCCTGCCTTTCAGCAGCTGGGAGCCAAAGCTTCCACCAGCTCCGAGGAAGGAGAGCAGCGCTGCGCTGTGCTTAGGATTTGTCTGGGAATGTTAACAAGACCAAGTCTGAAATGCCAGGATGAGACTGTCCAGGTGATGAAGGTGACCTGAAAGACCCAGCCCTGGAGCTCCGGGGTCACTAAGGGATAGGCCAGCAGCTGGACAGGGAATTTGCTGAATAGTGCAAAGCAGGCTCAAACTGGGGACAGCAGTGCCTGCCTGGACTCCTAGCGCTCCAGAAGGCAGAGGCAGGAGGATCACGGTTTCAAGCCTACCCTGGGCAACTTAGCAATTCAGCAAGACCCTGTCTCAAAATTGAAAATAAGAGTTGAGATTGTAACAAGTAAGGAAACAAATTTTATGTATATGGGGGGGTGGTAGGGTGGGTGGGGCTATGGGAAAAAATGAGAATTAAGTTGTGTCTTATACTGGTACAAATCCCCATTATGGAGTGCAATCATGATGTGTATATTTAATGTACCAATAAAGATAAAAAAAAAAAAAGAGTTGGGAGGGTAGTTCAAGGTTCAACCTGCAGGACTGAAGGGACTAGGTTCAGTCCCCAGCACAAAAAGAAAGACAGAGACAGAGAGCGAGAGAAAAGGAAGGATGGGAGGAAGAAGAAAGAGAAAGAGGTTAGAAGGGAGGGAGGAAGAAAAAAAGAAAAGGAAGCCAGCCAGCCACTGGGGAGATAGCATGCTCCTCCAAGGTCACTGCTGCAGGGGATGAGCCTCCTCCACCTTCAGTTGAGTTGCCCTGGGTCTGACAGCTGTCTTCCTGCGACAGCGATGCACCCAGGTGAGAGCAGGTCCCGACCCTTGTCACTCAAAAGCCAGGCAGCAGATGACACTGGCAGCAGGCACATGGGTGTTTGTCAGAATCCATCCTCAGAGGTTCCGCATACCACTCCCTCCTTCAGACTGTCAGGCCAGAAACCAGCGACCTTCCTCCGAGGATGCGAGGCTAAGCTGGCACGGTCAGGCTACCAGGAGGCGGCTCCGGTGCGTACGGTGCAGGACGAGCTGCTTTTTTCAATTTATGTTTTTGATCTTAAGGTTGCACACAAGGCCTTGTGCAGGGTAGGCCAGTACTCCACCACTGAGCTATGTCCCCAGCCCTTTCTAGTTTTCACTTTTGATACAGGGTCCCTCTACGTCACTCAGGCCGCCCCTGAACTCGTCATGTCCCTGCCTCGACCTCCCTGTGGCCAGGACTGCAACCACCGCACCTCTCGTGCAGGTGATAGGCCAGGGGGCAAAACATCACGCGCGGGGGACCCCGTGAGCTAGCTACGGCCCCCCAGCACGGAGTGCAGGAAGCAGTCCGACAGATGCTGCACCACAGAAACACGTACTGACGTACTGACAGTGGTCTTCACGGAGCTTCTACCAACCTGCACACTCACCAGCAGCACGTTAGTGTCTGCTTCTTCATACCTTCTCCAACACTGAACGGTGAGCCTTTTGGATTTTACCAGTCTTAGAAGAATGGCCCGGGGGTACAGCTCAGTAGTTCTGGCACCTGTCTTGCAAGTGGAAGGTCATGAGTTCAATCTCTGATATAAAAAAATAAAATTAAATTTTAAAAAACCAACCTGTTTTACAAGATTCAGCAAGGATTTGCATTTCTTTTATGAGTACCAGCAAGTGCCTGTCTTCTCATATGATTTAAAATGTAGTGTGTCCTTTCTTTTGAGTTATTCTTTATCTGTGTCATTGTGGTCTTTATTAATTAGAAGAAACGTCCTTTTCTACTGTTTGTGTGGTTAATAGTACCCTGGTGTTTTGATTGATTCAACAGTATTTTTGGCCATGTAGAAAGCAACAGTCTTGGTTCTGCTCAAAACTTCTGAACTCTTACCACTTTTTTGATCTGACTGATCTCCAAATTAAACAATGAAGCAAGTAAATGGAGCTACAAATAAAGCAAAATGTAAAACACTACCTCTATGATTATCAAATTAACAGTTAATTATGTCTGTCCACTTTTGCTTATGTATTTTAAAGTTATACTGCTAATACATAAGTGTTTAAAATTGATGCTTCCCAAGTATTTGCATGAATTGGTTTTTAAATGTTTTTTATTTATTTATTGTTGGATTTTTGTTGTTGTTGTTTATCAGAACCTGGGATTGAACTCAAGATTTCACGCTTGCCAGGTGGTTGCTGTGACACTGAGCTACATCCCCAGCCTTTGCATGAATTACTACAAGTCTTCACTCTTATAGTGTTTTTGTCCTAAATGATCCTATTATTCAGTTATGCACACACTGGTACTGCCTTTTACATTCAGCTTCTTCTAAAGTCCAGCATTTGAAGTATGCTTCTAACTAACAGCTTATTGGTAGATTTTTCCTTTTTTTTCCCCTTAATATCATCTGACAACCTCAATTTTTATTTTTTTTAGGATTTTATACAACAATTATATATAAGGCACTGTGGGTGTTGAAATATTGTGCAACAATGACATCAAGCTAATTAACATATCCCTCACTTTACATACAGAACTTATTTTTTTAGTAGCAAGAACATTTAAAATCTATTTGTTTAGCAACTTTGAAATGTACAAACCACCGTTGTGAACTAATATCACTATGCTCTTCAACAGATCTCAGAAACCTCCTCCTCCTGCCTGAATTCTGCGCCATCTGATGGACACCCGCAGCGCCTCGCTGCCGCCCTCCCTCTCCCCTCCTCTGGGAACTCCCACACCACTCTCATCCCGTAAGTTCAACTCTTCTAGACTCCACTTGGAAGTGAGATCATGCACTATTTTAAAATCTTTGGTTTTCAACTGCTATGATATGTTTAGATTTATTTTTACCATGTTATAGTATGTTTCTATTTTCACTGACTTTTCCTAATTCAATTTTCTTCCTCTAGCTTTTTAGAAGTCAGGCATCATATTTTCCCTTCTCTCTCCCTCTCTCTCTCTCTTCCCTTTCTTTGTTTCTTCCTGTGCATTTTTAGCACATGTCACAAGTCTGGGTGCTGCAGGAACCAGATACTAGATGGAACCATGTATGTGAAAGGACTTTGGGGGAGCATCACTGGGAGAGGAGCAAGAGAGAAGAACTGGGCTACTGCAGTGCAAGCCCCACAATGTCTCTGCCGCCCCAGTGGGGAGCTCTGGAACCCCACATCCAGTGGAAAAGGCCAAGCCCTGAACTGCCAAGAGAAGCCAAGTCAGGTCATCAAGAAACTAGAAACCGGAGGCTGTCTGCCAACCCCACATCTGGGTGTGGAGGAGCACTAGGAAGTTAGTACATTTCCGTGTCTGCCGTCACACGCAGCAATCTTTATCCTCCTCCTAGATTTTAACATTACAATCTCAATCATTCTGCTCACATTTTATTTAGGAGTCCAATATGTTGTCCCTTCTTTTGTTATCCGCTCAAATCAGTTATCATCATTTGTCATTATCACTTCTTTATTCAGTGAATGATTGCTCAGATTTTCATGTATGTTTACCAACCCTCCTCCTATTCTTTTTGAGGTGGAAACCAGGATCCCTGGCCCAACCTGACCAGGTGCTCTGCTGCCAGCACCTCTCCAGGCCAGTCTATCGTGTTTAGGTCCATCTCGACACTTTCTTCGTTTTCCATTGTATTCTTCCTTTTTTTTGTTTTGGCATTGGGAACTGAACTCAGGAGGCTGAGTTTGCCAGACGGGTGTGGTGTCACTGAGCTACATCCCAGCCCCCAGCTTCTTCTTCCTGAAATACATCCTCTTACAGGTCGGGGATTTAGCTCAGTGGTTCCGGCGCCCGTCTTGCAAGTGCAAGGACCCGGGTTCAATCCTCGGTAACCACATAACAATACTGGGCGTGGAGACTCACCCCAGCAGCAATCAGTACCACATACCACAGTGCCAGGCGTGGTGGCTCACGCCTATAATCCCAGCAGTCGGGAGGCAGAGGCAGGAGGATTGCTGTGATGCGAGTTTGAGGCTGAGCTCAGGGCCAGCCTGAACTGCAAAGCAAGACCCTGTCTAAAAAAAAAAATCCTCTTACTCTTTCAGTGACCATATCTCTTAATCTTGTTCTACAAATGCTTTTGTTTTGCTCTCACACTTGGATGATAGTTTAGCCAAGTACAAAAAATTTTAACCAGCATTCTGAATATCTTACATGATTTTCAAGCTTCTATTATTATTGTGGAGAAATCTGGTAATGACCTAATTACCATCCCTTTGTAGAGCACTTTGCTTGACTGATATATTTATATATTTGGTATAGGAGGACTGAACTCAGAACCTTGTGCTTGTGAAACAGGTGACAGAAGCACTGGGATAAATCCTGGCCCTCTGGGATATGCAATAGTATTTCTGAGGCTCTGTACTTTGACACAGCAAGTCTAGTACTAGATTTAGTTTAATTTATTCAGTCTGGAGCCCGTGTGAGTTTTAAATCTATCGTGTATATCCTCACCCACTCTAGAAAATATTGACTTTTCCTCAACTTTATTTCTGGGAAACTCCTATTAGAGCCATATAAAGTCTCTTTAGTCTGTCTCCCACATCTCTTAATATTTTTTTAGTATTTTCTATCTCTTTAACCCTTTGCAGTGACACATGCTCACAGTAGATTTCCTCAGGATTTTTAAACTCGGAGCCCCACATTCCTGCTCCATCTGTGAGAATCCTACAGAGCAGAGCCAGGGCACGTCCTTCCAGGGGCATTTAGTGTTGGCTTCTGCCAGTCTCCTGGGCTGCCAGCATCTCAGCCCCGCCCACCAGAATGTTAACGTCTCAACTTGAGGGTTCCTGGACCACCCTCGTGGTGTAAATTAGAGCCAACTTCAGCCAAGGTACAGACTGTGACTACAGATTCCCAGGGGTGCTTTTCCCATCCAGACCCAAGTCAAGGCAGACAAGTGTCCTTGCTGGCTCCTGTTAGTCCATTACTTTACTGAATGTTAGTACAGGAGTTATTCTATCTCTAAGCAGGAACCTCAGTTTGGTTTTCAACTGCTATGATATGTTTAGATTTATTTTTACCATGTTATAGTATGTTTCTATTTTCACTGACTTTTCCTAATTCAATTTTCTTCCTCTAGCTTTTTTTTGTTTTCTTACAAACCTTCTTTGTAAGAAACAGGCTTGTGGCTTTGTCTGCCGAGGCTCAGAGCCGACCTGTGGCTATTCCCAGGACTGATAACAACCCATCCTACCCTCAGAGCCACCCCAGCCTCAGACCACGTAAGTGATGATGAGATTTTCAGCTCTTTCTTCATTTGAGCCCTGAAAATTTCCTACTGTTTCATATCTTGTTCAGTTACACCTTCAAAAAGGCATTTAATATATCTAGGATGTCTAGGTATTTTGTAGCAGAAGAGCTCCCAAATTTTACCAAGTCACTGTACTGACAAGTTCAACTCTGGCCTTCCTCATAAATGGCGCTTCTCCTAGTCTGACCCCATGTTAGTAAGTTTGCAGCCTCTCTGGGCAACGTATCTCCTGCGGCTCCTTCCTGCGAAGTACCTGCCTCACCATGTTTAGCTGGAGAGGGCCAGCTTGCCTTGTGCAGGCTGGGTTTTTCACCTCCAGACTCTCACTGGCCATGGGGAGCCCGTGACTCAGCTGCTTCTGAGTCAGGTCCAGGCAGACACAGCTGGAGGAAGAGATGTTCTCATCATATCAAACACACCTGATATTCTTCAAGTAGGAAATCTACTATGCACTGGATATGGCTCCCAAAGATCCATGGATTAAAGGTTCACACCCCAGGGGCCGGGGAGTTAGCTCAGTGGTTCCGGTGCCTGTCTTGCAAAGCACAAGGGCCCGGGTTCGATTCCCCGGTAACCACATAACAATACTGGGTGTGGAGACCCACACCCAGCAGCAACCAGTACCACATACCCCAGTGCCGGGCGTGGTGGCTGACGCCTGTAATCCCAGCACTCGGGAGGCAGAGGCAGGAGGATTGCTGTGATGTGAGTTTGAGGCTGAGCTCAGGGCCAGCCTGAACCACAAAGCAAGACCCTGTCTCAAAAAACCTAAAAAAAAAAAAGGTTCACACCCCAGTGGCACTGTTGGGAGGTAGTGAACCCTCTAGGAGGTAGGGCCTAGCGAGAGTTCTTTAGGTTATTAGGGGTGTGGAACCCTGGCCCTTACTTAACCCCTCATATTTCTTGGCTGACAAAGTGAGTGGCTTTACATAATTTACACATTCTCACCATGATGTGCTACCTTACCACAAGCCTAAAGCTATGGAGCCAATTGCTTCTGAGCTGGAATCTCCAAAACTGAGCCCAAACAAACCTTCTCTTTTTATGCCAGTGGTCTCAGGCATTTAGTACTAGTACCAGAATCTGACTAATTTCCTTAGAAGGGTCTGAGGACACAGAGGACGCTCCCACAGGTCTTTTCTAACAGCCTTCTTCCCAGCTACATCAGCACAGAATCCCAATGTCCCTGAGCAGAGCTTTCCCCAGGAACTAATAAACAACTGAAGAAACAGCTATTGAACATCCCATAGGCAGTGTAGGTCTCAATTTGAAAGGCAGTATCTAATGAGCTGCTGGTCAACATTTTTGTCAATGATTTAGCCATGGAGATCAAAGTGAGGCTATAAGCAGGATGCATGACATGAAGTTGAAAGGGACAGAACGCACATTCCAGAAACAAGGCTCAAATGGTTTCTTCTGATTAGAATAAACAAGATTAAACTTAATCAGGATTAGGCAAAGCCTTGAATTTAGATCCAAAATACCAACCGTGAAGATTGTTGTGCCCTGCCTTGGCAGCAGTCCACAAACCAAGGACCCAGGGGTTTCAGTGACCATAACTTTAGTCTGGCCCTGATTAGTACTGCTCATCGCCTACGCAAACCCTCCAGCTCCCCAGTGGCCCATCCTCTGTGGGCTTCGGCCCTAAATTACGTTGTCTCATTAGCCTGCTATTTAGCTTTAGCTTTGGTTACTCTCCCCTTCACACTAAATCACCCCCATACGTTGAAGCACAGTCTGGTTTCCTGGGCCCCTTTTTCAGATCTCTGTGCATGGACATTATACTTGCAGTTTCTGCATCTCTGAAAACCAGTGCATGCTGGGAACTTTGGATGAAAATAAGGATACATTTCCCCGAAGGAAGAAACAGATTGAGGGAGGCAGAACGGAAGATGTGTTGCTCCAGCCAGAGCATTAGAACTAGACAGGGAGAAGCCAGTAAAATCAGGTGTCTCTTCGGTAGAAGGCACTGCTCCAGGTAATACGCATGAGCACTCGCTGTATGCAAGGTGACAGCTGCTCTGGGCCATCCCAAGGGAGGGCGCCTGAGCCAGCCGCCATGCTGTGGGCTTGGGGGTCCCTGACCTCCATGAGCAAAGCTGTGGAGCTGATGGCTGCAGTGGATGAGAGGACTGAACCCATCCAAATGCAAACCCCGGTCCCGTAAGGCCACATTCACTCCACGCCAGCTCTCTGGCTGCTCCTTTGGATAGCCAAAGGGGTGACAAACCACAAGTTGTCATCCCCAGCGAGTCAGGAAGACCTCCTAAAATACCTGCGAATACTTTTCTACCTGTCTGTGTGGCTTCAGGCCCTTTAAGCTGGCCCAGCCCTCTCACAGGCTGCACCTGCAGCAGATAAAGGCTGGCTGAAAACAGCCACCATTGGGAGCAATTTCCCAGAACCTCCTTTCTCTCATTTGGCTCAGGTTCCATCCTACCCTCCTCTAGGCTCCGGGCTCTGACTACCTTAGTTACCCGAACCCTGCCTTTCCTGATCCTGTAAACCAGAGAAACTTCCAAGCTCCAGGGAGGATCGGATCACCTAGAGGACTCACAGCAGGGACCGCTGGTTACGAATTATGCCTCAAGACAGGCAGGCACAGAAATATGGGGGTTCTCAGCTCCTGAACACCTGCAGCAGCAGTGGTCCCCCTCGGAGTTGAGCCAAAGCCTGTGCTAGGGAGAGAATCGGAAGGAGCAGGAAGGAGTCGTCGTGTGGGCGTGTCCACCTAACGCTCTGAGTGCTCACGGGGTGGGAATTAGACTGACAGGCGGCTCATCCCAGTGGAACCCACCGTCAGCACCACAGTGATGGACGCCATGAGCCTGGATGCTCTGGAAGAGCTTTCATTTCAAATGGCGTGTTGCCTAGGGGTGTGTGGTGTTGCACACCTAAAATCCCAACACTGTGGGAGGCTGAGGCAAGAGGATCACAGGTGTGAGCCCAGCCTGGACAACTTAGTGATTTAGCTAGACTCCGTCTTAAACTAAATCAATAAATGATAGACTGACGGACAGACAGTCAGACAGACAGATGGTGGGAGGACAGTATGAGGCCCTGGGCTCAATCCCTAATACTGCAAAACAAAAAACCTGTGGCCCCTAGTAAACCATTCAAATATCCTGAAAATTATTATATTTCAGTGTTAGACCTATAATTTCAGAAACGCCCTCTTACCTTTGAGGTTGGTCCAGAAATGCTGTATTGGCCCAAGTCTCCCAGGTGGTGTCTGGGGAAGCTGCAGCTAGACCCTGACTGGGAAGTGGCTGTGCTGACCTTCGTTTCCTTTTCTGTCAGTTGCCCTCCCCTCAGACAAGCCCCTGCTGCGCTCCTGTACCCTATGCGCTCCCCTCTGGGGATGACCCTGGGGTACCAGGGGGTTTGGATCCTCACAAGAGATGATGTTGACACAGAAAAGGAATCTGAATCAGGAGTTGGTGGGGAACCAGTGTGTGAGAACATGGGATAAGGAAAGTGGGGTCTCCGTGAAGCCCCTAGAAGCTGGCGGCCTCTATACCACCCTAGGCCTCCTGCCTCTGAATGGAGTGGGTGAAACTGAGAGCTCACGGTCCACGGCGAGTAGGTATCAAGGTCCGAAAGTCCCTCTGTGCGTGGCCATCCAGGATGCTCTGCCCAGCGGCTCCTCACACTTCCTGAGGGGCCACGTGACAGAAGCCCTCGGTGGCCTGGCCCAAGGGCTGCTGGGTGCTGGCTGGGGAGGGGGTCTAATGGTGGATCCTACCTATTTTATTTCACTTCTCCACCAAGGATAACAGGAGCTCAGCCCCCAAGAATTTGTAGTGGCTGATATCACAGGAAGTGTTCAGCCTACTTCGAGATCCGGCTAGTCCCTGTTGCAGGCCTCCATGTCCCAGAAAGCACAGCCCCTGGGATCACGGGCACATCGTGGCCAGGGCCGGTGTGAACAGAAAATGACCCTGCTGACACTCTCCAGCCACAGCCCTGCAGAAAGACCACCCTGGGAGACCCGGGGCTGGGGCCCGATCACAGCAGCTCACTCGCCACGGGTGCTCTTCTCCTCGCTCAGCTCCTGGGACAACCGTCCTTCTCCGGCTCTGCCTTTGACATGCCTTGATTCCATCTTCCCAGCATTCCTGTTTCCCATGCCCTGCCTTCTGCCGTGACACTACTGTAGTCAACTCTACTCGTTGGGACCTGCCTTCTGTGAGCAAGGGACACACCTGCCCAGGCAGCTGAGCCAAAGGAGAAAGTGGGCTTGAAAAAGATCTCTCTTTTCATTGTTCTTTCTGCCCACAGATCAGTAAATGCCACCACCTTCATGGCCTCTAAAAGAAGAGTGTGTGTGGGCTGGGGATTTAGCTTAGTGGTTCCAGTGCCTGCCTTGAAAGTGCAACATCCCAGGTTCGATCCTGTAACCACATACAACAATGTCGGGCGTGGAGACTCACGCCCACCAGCAACCAGTACCACACACCACAGTACCGGGCGTGGTGACTCACGCCTGTCATCCCAGCACTCGGGAGGCAGAGGCAGGAGGACTGCTGTGATGTGAGTTGGAGGCTGAGCTCAGGGCCAGCCTGAACCACAAAGCGAGACCCTGTCTCAAAAAACCAAAAAAAAAAAAAAAAAAAAAAAATTATTTGTGGGAAAACGGGTGCACCTTGAGAACATCCTGTGAAGTAAAATAAATCAGACACACAGCTGCATGGGCTTTCTTATGAGAAATACAAATTATAAAGACAGGTACAGGAAATAGGGAGAGTGATCTTTTGCAAGTGGGAAGGAGACCAAGAAGTGGAGAGAGAGAAGAGGGAGGAGGTGGAAAGGGAAAAAAAAGAACTAAGATGTGTTATGTGCATGTAATGACTCCTACAGGAAATGTGAGCAAAAATGTACTAACAGGGTCACAGATTTCACTCAGTGGCACTGTGCCTGCTTTGTAAGCTCAAGGTTCTGAATTTGATCCTTAGTACCCCAAAGAAGTACGAATAAAATTGAAAATAAATTGCTGATGTGTAGTGATGGGGCTGCCAAGGTCTTGGGCAGTCACTTGGGAGAGCCCTGGAGAGCTCACCAGAGCGACGGGGCCCTGGGGTCGGCACTGCTCCCTCTGTCCACAGGTGGTGGGACCCAGGGCGGGTGGGAGGCTGTGGGCATCAATTAGGGGTGAGAAACTGCCCTCAAGCAGGGCAGAGGGCGTGGAGAAAGACTGAGATGGCTCATCCATGAAGCCAGGGTCCCGTGAAGGCAGCAGGAGCAAGGAAAGAGGAAGATGTGCTCAGGTTTCCAGCACGTGCCTCTGTGCTGACAGTTCCCTTTAAGAAAGATCAGGCTGGGGCCGGGGATTTAGCTCAGTGGTTCCTGCGCCTGTCTTGCAAGCGTAAGGACCCGGAGTTCGATCCCCAGTAACCACATACAATACTGGGTGTGGAGACTCACCCCAGCAGCAACCAGTACCACAGACCACAGTGCCGGGCGTGGTGGCTCACGCCTGTCATCCCAGCACTTGGGAGGCAGAGGCAGGAGGATTGCTGTGATGTCAGTTTGAGGCTGAGCTCAGGGCCAGCCTGAACTACAAAGCGAGACCCTGTCTCAAAAAACCTAAAAAAAAAAGATCAAGCGGAGCTGATGTGCAGGGCTTAGGCTGGGAGAGGTAAAGTCCCACCTCACCAGCCTGACACTCAGAGGCCCTAGGGTCACTGGGCACAGCAGGGATCCCGGGACTTTGGTGGAATCCGGTGAAACTCCTGGGCCTTGTATGAAATACAGATGGGGAGGGGTTGCTGGGGACTCCAGGCCTGGATCGTGCTAGGGACCCATTCTACCACTGAGCCATGTCTTCAGCCCCTTATATTTTCTTTTCTTGTCAGCCTCAAACCCACAGCAATCCTCCTGCCTCTGCCTCCTGAGTACTAGAATTATAGGTATTAGCCACCATGCCCAACATTTTGGTATATGGGACCAGGGTTTGAACTCAGGACCTTGTGCTTGCCAGGCAGATACTGGAACCACTGAGCTAAATCCCTGGCCCTTAATTTTGTATTTTTTTGTCAGGGTATACTAAATTGCCCAGCCTGACAAGCTTCCTGCTTCAGCCTCCCAAGTAGCTAGGATTACAGGTGTGCACCTCCCCCACCCCGCTCTGCTAAAGTACAGATCTTCAAATGCCAGACTCACACTCAACACAGAGAAATGCTCATCTCTCATCTCAGGAAACATAAGGAGCCAGACAAGCCCACAGGAGGTGAGGGAAGCGTCACCTCTCAACTGGGGGGACGGCAGTGGAGGGAAACCCCGAGCCCCACTCAAGCCAGACCCCTGCCCTCTCCCGCAGTGTCTGGGTTCAGGACCGGGAGTGGGCTGACTTAGTTGCGAACTAAACCTGGCCGACCCCGGCCTCTTCCCGCCACCTCACTGAGTTCCCAGGGGATCCAGGGCAGAGGCTGCCCTCGGTTTGAGTTCCTCTGTGCCCTTCGCTAATGACACTCCACGCTCCCCAGTGTTTATCCGGGCAGCCCCGGGCAGCAGTGGCTCTGATTGCTGGGTACCTCGCTGGGACGGGGAAGAAGCCCTTGCAGACAGTGGCTCCAGACAGCTCGGCTCTGAAACACAAACAGAAAACAGTCTCTCCTCTGCCCACTGCTCAGCCCTGGGCAGGTGGTGGTGGGGGATAGGGGAGGAGTTCCAACAAGGGCAGCATTTAGTAGGCTGTCCAACCTGTGCTGGATAGTCATTATTGCAAATAGCTGTTTTGGCTGCTGCAAGTGTGTAATTTCCCCTCTGAAGGAACATGTTCCCCTGGTAGCTCATTTTGCCGATGTAAAGTCAAGGACAAGACTTCAGGCCAGGCCTCACCCTGGCTTCCGGGGCCCAGGCTCCAAGGTTAGAGCAAGGACCTTTCAGAGTCAAGGCGAGGGCTTTGTTCTCCTCCCACCCGCTCCCAAAAATAGTCATCCTGTCTCCAAGCAGCTCCGAGGGAGCATCTTTGAAACTCTGACCTCCCTGAATCCTGGTCCCGAGGAGCTGTTGGAAACTGTGTCAGCCAGAAATGTTACTGACTTTTCTCCCATTGCTGAGACAAACTTAAAGCAGGAGAGATATGTTTGGCTCATAGTTTGTAGAAGTTTCAGTCCAAAACTGTCTACCACCATGGCAGGGTCCCAGAGCAGAAATAATTCATGTGGCACACACAAGTAAGCAAAAGCAACAAGGGGCCTTAACGGCATCTTTCTCTCCCTTATATCTTACCCAGATATCTTACCCAGACTATGTAAGGTAGGCAGCACTCATCACCCCTAATGCTCTTGAGCCTAACATGCACTTTAGATCAGTTCTAGCATTGCCCACTCTAGATCCAGCCATATCTGAAAAAGCCCCCTATGACTATATGAGGGTTTGGGGGTCATCAAGACACAAGACCTAACACCAGCTTTCTGTTACTGTAACCAAAATACCGGAGACAGCCAACTTGTAAAGATGGAAGGGTTATTTGAGCTCATGGTTTTAGAGGTGTCAGTTGATGGTCAGTTGGCCCTGAGGCTTTTGGACCTGTTATGAGGCAGCTCATCATGGCAAGGATCACATGGGAGAGAAAAGCAGCTTACTTCATGGTCAAGATGCGGAGAGAAGAACTGAGCACTTGGCACATGCCCATAATCCTAGCACTCTAGAAGGCTGGGGCAGGAGGGTCTCAATTCAAGCCTCGCCCAGGCAATTTAGTGATTTAGATTCTCAAGATAAAAAATAAAAGATGGGTGGGGATATAGCTCAGTGGGAAGAGTTAAGAGTTCAGTTCCCAGGAGGGGGTGGGAAGAGAATCTGCTTTAGTCACTATGAAGCCGTCTTTTCTGAGGCAGGTCCAGCCCCTCCAGCCGTCCCCCACTGCAGCTCCACTCTGGCGTGCTGAGCAGCTTCTGCACTTGGTCTGCTGTTCAAGTCACCCCAACCCTGCTGAGAGCAGAACTCGGAGACAGGCTCTTTCTCACCCAAGGATGAGCAACCCTGCCCCTGTGGATTCCCCAGATCTCTGATGGCTTCAGTGGGTGTCTGTGAAGTCTCTGAAACAAAAGCAGCGTGATTCACTTTCACTTGAGAAAAATCAATGCAAGATCATGAAGTGCTTTGTGGGGGCCGGAAGGAAGGAGAGGTGTCTCAGCATGGGTAAGTTTATATAATGTATTCATTTGCCAGCACTCCCTGCTCCCATCCACGGCACAAGCCCTGGAGCCACACACAGGAACAAGATGGACCTGAGAGTGGTTAGGAGGCAGATGACTGTGAGAGTGTGTGGCCAGGAGAGACAGAGGTGACAAAGCAGGACACATGCCGCTGGAAAGCATCAGGGAGAGGTTTCCAAAACTGGGAGGAATTCAGCAGGGTCTAAGAGCAGGATAAGGGTATGTTGTAGTCTGTTTCCTGTTGCTATAACAGAATACTTAAGACTGAGTAATTCATGAAAAGAGTCATCCTTCTGGCAGTCCAAGAATGTGACCCGGGATATGCCAGGCCTCTGTGGGGGCCCACAGCGAGAGGGCAGGAGCGCAGATATGGAGAAGGAGCAGGTTTGTGGGAAGCGAGGAAGGTTTCAAGAGGGTATCGGCTGGCTTGGTAGCCAGTCCATCAAATGACAAAAAGGACCAAGCAGGGGCTGCACAGAGAGAGACTGCACAGGGCAGCGCAGCCTGGTGAAGGTGAGTTTCCAACCTGCCTGGCCGCCACGAAGGGTGACAAGGGTCACGAGTCTGCCCAGGCCTGGTGCCCACCCTGGCCCCTGAGACCTTCCTGCTGAGGCGACAGTGGAGCCACAGCTTCCGGACCACCACCCCAAGCAAGGGCTACAGTGCTGGGAGAGGAATCAACAGCACAGGCTGGGTTGGTGTCCTGCAGGCTTGGCTGAAGCAAAGTGCAGAAGGCCTATGCTTTGCCCAGCCCAGCATGCCCAGTCTGCTTCTGGCTTCATCTTGTTGAAATTTCATCTGGTCTGTGTGCCAATTCCTGATAAGCCCTGATCCAGGTATGTGGCCTTGGAAATCACATACGTCATCCTCAGTAGCACGCTAAAAATAACAAACCCATCTGCTGCTGCTGTCTCACCTGCCCAGGCAGAAGTTGGCCAGGTGGGGCCTGCCAGAGGCAGGCGTTGGCAGAGGAGGGCTCTCGCAGCACCGCGCTTTGAATATCAGCTGGCTTCCGAACACAGTGAGCGGCCACAGTGTGCCGCACAGAGGCACTGGTTTCAGAGAATCCAAGAGCAAGGGTGCCCTAGTGCTTACTGGGCAACCATTGCACCTGACCACGGCTCAGTTCCCTCACTGTCTCTCTGGTTAAAAAGAAGAGCCATCCCCGGAGCAGTGGCCAGACCTGTGATCCCAGCACTCTTGGAGGCTGAGGAAGGAGGACCCAAAGCTCCACTCCAGGCTGGATAACTTAGCAATTTAGTTGAGACCTCCTCCCCAAATAAAATATAGAAAGGGGTTAGGGATGTAGCTCAATCAAAAGGCCTGCAGTACCTCAAAGAGAGAGAGAGAGACAGAGACAGAGAAACAGAGAGAGAAAGACTGAGCCGCTCACACCAGCACAGTTAGAAGAGGTGAATGCAGACACCACAGGTCCACACCTGCTTGTGTACACGTGCACTCTCTCTCACCTCCTCCAGCCAAACCAAGGGCTCGAGCTGACCATCTTTCCAGGTGCAGAGTTCAGAGTCCCCTTCCCAGGCTGTCGCCCTTCCCTTTGTCTCCTCTTCTCCCGTTGGGAGTGGTCAGCAACAGCACGTGCAGGCCACTTGCAGGGCAGATGTTGGCAAAATTTCTGGACATCTCTGATTTTGTTTTTTTTCTTAAAGCTCGGGTATATGGCTCCATGGTAGAGGGCTTGCCAGCATGTGTGAAGTGCTGAGTTCAACCCCATCATCATCACCACCACCAAAGAAAGTGTGTTGGTTGGGCGAGGCTAAACATGTATGAGATCCTGACCAGACAACCCATGTGTATTCTACAAAGATCCTCACTTGCATGACATAAAATGCGCAGAAGAAAACAGAAGAGCCGGGCCACAAATAAAATCTTGCCAAGCTTCAAATGGAAAGCATTTATAACACCTCACTCCTCACCCCCAACTGACTCTAGAACTCGGAGTCTTCCAATGACAGGGATGTGATGTCACTGCATTTCTGCTTTTTATTACTCAGCTTTCCTCTCACCGAGGCACAAGGCCCGGCACTCACAACTTAAAGAAGGAGAAATAGAAGGCCGGGGATTTAGCTCAAGAGGTACCACGCCCACCTTAGAAGTGTAAGGGCCCGAGTTGGATTCGGTCCATGGTCAGCCAGCTCCAAGGCATGGGCATCATGGTGGGAGAACACGGCAGAACTGAGATGCTTGGCTCATGATAGCTGGGAAGCAGGCAGGGGACCAGTGCCACGGAGGAAGAGATGAGGAACCAGGTACAGTGCCCTAAGTCGCACCTGCATGACCCACCCAAGCATACCCAGAGGAGTGCTTTCCTAATCTGCTTGGCATTTCTTAAGCCATTGAAATTGTCACAATTAACAGTCACAATCCACCCCTTGTCAATTTGACAACCAGACACATCTCCTGACACTGATACTTAATCACCAAATAAACAGCAAGTCCACATTCTGCCTAACATGACACAACTATTCTTTACCAGAAATGAACTAATTCCTTCTCCTAAAATCTTCATAGATCCAGCATTTTTTCAAAGTCCAAACCTAAGTCTCTTCTAAGACTCAAGGCAAACTCTTGGCTATGAACCTCTGTAAAAATTTAGAACAAGCCAAATAATCCCAAAGTATAATGGCATAGGGTAAAAATCTTCACTCCAAAAGGAACAGGGGATAGAAAATAATGAAACCTGGCTGGGGATTTAGCTCAGTGGTTCTGGCATCTGCCTGGCAAGCACAAGGTCCCGAGTTCAATCCCAGTAACCACACACCACAGTGCCAGCTGTGGTGGCTCACACCTATAATCCCAGCACTCGGGAGGCAGAGGCAGGAGGATCGCTGTGAGTTTGAGGCTTGCCTGGGCTACATAGTGAGCTCAGGGCCAGCCTGAACTATAAAGCGAGACTCTGTCTCAAAAAAGAAAAAGAATAATGAAACCCAAACACAACAAAAATCCAGCAGAGAAAACATTAAGTTCTATAACTACATTTCTGGCATCTATAGAAAAAAGGAGGTAAGATGTGAGTTCCAGAGGGCTCAGGCACCCCCAGCCGTACGGCCTTCCTGACCGCAGCCTGCCTGGACTCTCGTTTGACTTGATTCCGGGAGGCTGGCAGCTGTCCGCGGCAGACCTTCTACATTTCTGGCATCTCTGACTTCCTGGGTTCTCCATGCACCTTCAGTTTCACCACCACTCCCCCAGCTTCACACACTATCCTCTCGAAGGCTCTCTGCCTGACTGTCCAAGCTTTCTTTTAAAATCTGGGTGGAATCCTTCCTAAGCCCATAACGCTTGTATTCTGCATGCGGTAAAAACCGGCATCATATGGATGACTTCGGGCTCTTTGGACAGAGGAAGGAGTAGCCAGGCTCTCTCTCATGGGTCATGGCTGTAGAGGATTCTTAGTCTCTAGATAGCTGAGCACAGCTAAATGAATTCCAGAAAGCCAATTCTTTAGAAAGCCTTTCTGAAGCAGGGCTCTAAGATGCTCTCTTCTCAAATGAAAGACTGACACTATTACAACCTTTAGCCTGCAGTGGGTGAAGTCTTGCTGATTCCTGAGTTGCCCTCGAGGCATCTTCCCTATCGTGCTTGCAGAAAGTACTTAGTTTCTTTTTAAAGCCCACCACACCTGCTTCGGTTCTGTCATATTTTTCTCATTGCTGAGACAAAATACCTGACACCCGAAGTTATAGGAGGAAAGGTTTGTTTTACCTCACAGTTTGGAGGTTTTGGTCTCTAGTTAGCTTTTTCCAAGGCAGCATGGTATCACAGAAGGCCACGGCTGAGGAAAAACAGTTCATGGAAAGGAGGCAGGAAGCAGCAAAGCTGCCATCTTTTTGTCCTTTTACGTAGTTTCCGGGCAAAAGGCTATTGGCTGGTGCCAGCCACACCCAGAGTGGGGCTTTTCTTCTTCAGTAAATCCATTCGGCTCCATCCACGACTATCCCGATACAACTGGAGGACTAAGCAGATATTGCACTCTCCTAATCCATGTTCGCATACCCTAGACCGAGCCACCTCCAAAAAGCCCCACGTGGGAGCTCAGGAGGCTGTGGGGGACGGTCAGATACAAGCTATAACAGATCTCAACTTTACACATAGTTTCTTCTAGGCTAAAATTTAAGTTTTTCAAATTTTCCTGCTCTGACTTTCGTCCCTGATTCTCACCATAAATTTGGCTGAAAGAGAACTTGTAACATAGCCTGACTGCTGGCTACCTTGAAATTTCCTCCACCATATCAACCAATCCGTATCACTGAACTCAGTCCCCTGCAAGGACTTGAGGACATGGGCAAAACATAGGAAGAAAGAAAATTTATTTTTACCAGAATATAACATGTCAGTCATCTAGTCCAACTCCTAAAAGACTCTTTATTCCCAACTGGAACTTCTTGAGCTTGGCCTTTATTGTCCACATTCTTATCACCATTCTGGTCTTTTGGGCTAAGATCAGAATCCTCCATCAAGCTCCGCCTAGAGTATTTAGGGCTTCTCTAGCCCACATCTCTAAAACTTTCCAAAGACTTCTGAACCACCCGGTGAAGTACAATCCCAACAATAACCCCACGTTTCTGGTACCATGTTTCTATCAGCTTTCCTATCACTGAGACAAACCAGGGACCCCCAGCTAAAGGAGGAAAGGTTATTCTGGTTTACAGTTGGAGGGATTCAGTCCACAGTCAGCTGGCTCCAAAGCAGAAGCACAGCGGAAGGCCATGACCGAGCAAAGATGCACAGTGCCAGGCCACTGGGAAACAGGGCAAGGGAACAGCACCAGAGGAAGAAAGAAGGACCAGACGTAGTGCCCAAGGTCACACCCCCATGTGATGGCAGAGTGAAGAGAGGCAGAAGAGAGATCAGGGCCCAGTGAGAAGAGGCAGGTGGCACAAGGGGCTTGAGATTAAAGCCATTTCAGAAGCAAGAGCGCAAGCCTTGGAGCTAGATTCGTTCTTTTCCTAATCTTGTTTTCTTTTTTGTAAAATGACCACAATAATGCCTATCTTAAAAAGTTACTAAGAGAATTGGCCTTATACAAAATGCTCTACTCATATGATCTTATACTGTTATTGTTATCCTTATGTGTGTTTTCGATTTTCTTTTCCTCCTCTCTTCAACAAGTGAGGAGATCAGGGCTTAATTTTTTTTTTTTTTAACCACTTTGTGGTTCAGGCTGGTCCTGAGCTCAGCCTCAAACTCACATCACAGCAATCCTCCTGCCTCTGCCTCCTGAGGGCTGGGATTACAGGCATGAGCCACCA
>PVIR01020762.1:0-30211 GCA_004026965.1 Petromus typicus | reverse complement strand
GGGCCGGGGAGTTAGCTCAGTGGTTCCGGCGCCTGTCTTACAAGCGCAAGGGCCTGGGTTCGATTCCCCGGTAACCACATACCATACTGGGTGTGGAGACCCACACCCAGCAGCAACCAGTACCACATACCACAGTGCCGGGCATGGTGGCTCACGCCTGTAATCCCAGCACTTGGGAGGCAGAGGCAGGAGGATTGTGATGTGAGTTGGAGGCTGAGCTCAGGGCCAGCCTGAACCACAAAGCGAGACCCTGTCTCAAAAAACCTAAAAAAAAAAAAAGAATAACTAGGTGTGCACGTTAAAAATTAAAATTAAAATTCATCTTAGTTCTACAATACACGGCCGTCACGTGTCCCTCGCTGCTCTGGGTATTAACCAGGGCCCTACGGTAAGGACACAGTCAGTGGACCGAGCATCCCAATCCCCTTTGTGTCTGACAACCTGCTGAGTGTGTCAATGGTCTGGATGTCGCCCAAAGGGAAACCTTTCCCTTGGGTTTAGACTGATCCTTGCGAAGCAGACAACAGGGTCTGTTTAAAACGCTTTGTTGCTGAGGTGTGTCTCTCCCCCCCCCCAAACTGCTACACTCGCAGCAAAGAAAGGACTTTACAGATCCTTGTAAAAGCCCTTGAGAAAACCAGACGGATAACTATTAATGCTGCAAGCAGAAAAGAAACATTTAATTCTTTCTTGCCTTCCACCCTTCCTCACTCTCCCTGGTGGAGCAGAGGATTATTCTGGCGAAGTGGGGCGGCGCAGAAGTGGGCGGAAGTCACTGCAAGCCGCGCGTTTTCGGGGTTCGCCGGGGAGGCCGACGCGGCGGCTACTCACCCTCCTCCCGCGTCCTCGGGCTCGCTGTCCGAGGCCAGCTCCTCGCCGATGTCCGGCAGGGCGAGGAGCAGGGTCCGGGGCTCTCGCTCGCCCGGGCCGGGCTGGCGGGTCCGCCGGGGGCTCTCGGGGCGCGGCCGGGCGGGGACTCCCGCTGTCCCGGGGCTACCGGGCGGGGCGAGGGGCGGGCCCCCCTGCGGGGCGGCGCTGCGGACGGCGGAGCCCGAGCCCCGGGCGGGCGGTGGGGGCAGCGCGGGCGGCAGGCTCGGCGTCGGGGTCCGCGCGGCGCCCGCGGGCCCTGAGCCTCCCGAGCGGCCGGGGACGAGGCCCGGGCCGGGCTCCGCGGGCGCCGCCGTCGGGGGCTTGAAGAGCCTGGCGAAGAGGGAGCCGAGGTCCAGCACGGCCACCTTCATGCCGGGGCCCGGGGACCGCCGCCCTGGCCGGGCTGCCGGGCTCCATGCGCGGCCGCACGCCCGCGGGGAAGTGGGGTCTCCGCGCCCCGCGAGCCCCGAGGAGCCTCGTTCTCTCCCAGCTGGGGCGACTTCGGCGCTCGGCTCCGCACGACGGGGCCCGTGGGACAGACTCCCGACCCGGTCCGTCCGCCGCGGCCCCGGGCCGTGATCCCGTCCGCTCCCAGCGTCCGGCCCGCGCCGACCGCCGCAGTGCAGCCCCGAGCGCCGCTCGGCCAAGCCCCCGCCCTGGGGCCGCCCTGGGGCCGCGGCGGTTGCTAAGCTAAACAAATCCTGCGAAGCGCACGCTAATTGGCCCCGACCGCAGCTCGGGCCGCTTCTTCCAGAAACCCCGGCGCCTCCCGAGTTTCGCCTTAAAGGAGCAGACTCCGCAGCCCGGGGCCGGATCGGTCGAGGGTGACCTGGGGGAGCGCAGTCCTGCTCCCAGAGTTTCTGGGGCTCGGCGTGTCGATGGGCCAGTTGTCCGACGTGAGGGAGAGCGAGTGTTGGGAAGACCAGGGCCCACTCGCCTGGCTCTTTGGTCCTGTCCACAGCGTGTCACCTGCTGCGACGTGTGGGGACAACAGAAGACGCTTCACTGAGATCTTGGAAGCAGAACTGGCCTTGAGCGGGGAAGCAGGGAGATCAGTGACCAGGAGACTGCGTAACGGAAGTGTTACGGGTCAGAATGATTGTCCACGCACGGCAGAGTCCGATAGGAAAGGCAGGACTCCCAAGGTGCAGTGAATGGCATCTTGCTTAATGTGAAGATGATATCATGGTGGTTCCTCAAAAACTAAAAAGAAAAATTCTATCTTATCCAGGCATCCCCTCTTCTAATTATCTTCCCAAAGTTAAAATCATATTACTCGCACAGCCATGTTTATCGCAGCACTGTGTAAAATAGGTAGATCTTGGGAACAGCATGTGTGTCCGTAAGCAGAGGAATCAATAAGGAAAATGTAGTATTTATATACAATGGAAGACTATGTTACTATAGAGATAAACATGAAGCAATTATAGGTAAATGGATGTAACCTGAGAACATAACATTATGAAAAAAGTCAGCCCCATGAGCTCAAATATCCTATAGTCTCTCTCATAGAAGAACATGTATATTATATGGAGACTAAAATAGAAAAGAAATAAATAGGAAGTAGGGAGAAGTTAAAATACTTCCCCCAATCACATTCTATTGTTTTAAAATATTTTAATACGTATTAACTAGTTTCATTTATACTACTATTTTACAGTATCTTAGTTTATTGTAAATAAAGTTTTGGGTTACCTGTTTCTGTGCAAGAATCTTTTAGCTTATGTCTTGTGGGTATTCTACTTTGAAGATAATGACACAGTGTAATATTGTTACTCTTATTTTGTTATGAAATCTAGTTTTGTATGTTTGTAAAGTAAAATAATGTACATGAAAGGTATAGTATGAGTGCGACTTCTAGAGTGGTGTGAAGTTAGAATTAAACAAAGTTTAGAAATACTGAGAGTGGTAGATAGTTCTATGCTTCCAATAATAATCACTTCCTTTATGTGGACATACTTTTCTTGATATCTGAATATTGTTATTAAAACTACAAAAAAGCTGCCTACTCTTCCAGAACCCACCGTTCCATGTATTCGTGTGTGCATACATTCTAATTGTTATGGGCTGAATTATACCCTTAAAAACACATGTGGCAGTTCTCTTTGTTGCTGTGAATATGAACTTATTTGGATATAACATCTTTACAAATATACAGTGGTCTTCCTTTATTCATAGATGATACACTCCAAAACCCTAGTGAATACTTGAAAGAGTAGAGAGTAATAAATTCTATATTTATTTATGATTTATGTTTATACATACGCACTTATGAGAGTGTTTTAATTTATAACTTAGGTACAGGAAGATATCAATAATAACTAATAATAAAATAGAACAACTATAATGATATGCTGTAATAATATGTAATATGTTATGTGAATGGTTGCTCCTTTGATTTCTCTCTCAAAGTACCTTAATCCCTCATTGTGTAACATTATGTTTGGACTGTAGTTGACTGTGCATAACTGTGATGAGATGTGAAAACACGGATGACAGAGCCTAGTGTAATCAGTTAAGCTGACGTCATAAGGTCAGGTTGAGCCTTCAATGTGACTAGTGAACTCTAAGACAGAGGGGGATTTGAATACAGACAGTTGAATGATGCAGAGCTGGAAGCCAGGGAACATCCGAAACTGATGGTCACAGTCAAACACTAGGCAGAGGCCAGGAAAAATCCTATCTTAGAGGTTTCAGAAAACATAGCCCCACAGATACTCAGGGCGGGACACCAGTTCTTGTTTCTGGAACTGTGTCTCTGAAGCTTTAAACCCTCAGTTGGTGGAAAATTGTTATGATAGCCATGGAAAATTAATATATTATTAGGGTATTAATTTGGGGATGTAGCATGATCGCAGTGTCCTGCTGGTATCTCTGTGCCTAGAACTGGCCATAAGTTAAAATCAAGTAATCACACTTGTTTCAAATCTATAGAAATAAAGAAATTATAAAGAGGAAGGGGAGGAGAAAGGGAGATAATTTTTGGTCAAGGTCCGTGATGTAGCTTTTTGAGTGGCCAGTCTTAGGAAAAAGAGAAAATGAATGAATGAGGGATCCTTTTGTTTGAAGGTGCTGGTTTTGAAAAGGACTTTCAATTGCAAACACGGTAAACATTTCTTAGCAAGATCAAATCCTTTTATACCTATTGTTCACCTATCAACAGTCTTTCAGGCAGATTAGATGCTACTGGCTTCTCTGTTACTTACCAGCAGCCAATTGCAGTTGAAAGACTAGTCCATTATTTCAAGAATAATGAGATGAAAGTAAATACAGCAAGTGATTTTTAGCTACTCATGATGGTGTTGATTTTCTGTCAAAGTAGTGTTTATGTGATAAAATTCTGCTTACATTCATTAAGAATTTGATTATCTTTCTGATGTATACAATAATGCCTGGCTGCATTACTGAAGAATTATTAGAAAGTTGCAAAAGAGTTATGACCACAATGCTATGAAGAAATGCTATTATTTTGAAAACCTGAAGTTAAAGCAACCCATGTAATCAGTTTAAGAAGTTAAGTTCCCATCAGTAGTAGGTCGACAAGGAAAGAGACTATAAAGAGAACACTGTCAAAGGTTGAGGTGAAAAATTTCAAACTTCTGAATGATAAAAGACAATTGTTGATTCAATAAATATTTGCTAAGCACCATGAAGAGGCCTTGTAATGTGGGAGGGGAAACCACAGGCCTGGCTGTTGTGTCTGCCACTTGCCAACACTCAGCCTTCTGTTTGTTTCTAGTAGTTCTTTCAGTTATAATTCAAGGACAATGATAAGAGTTCTTTGTGAGAGTTACATAACCAAATACATGAAAGGTCACTGAACAATGGTAACTCGCAGGATAAGTTAGCTTTCATCCCATGAAATGCCTGGTCACACTGAGTAACTAGAGGAAAAGATGTGGAAGGAAATGACAGCTGTCTTTATTTCTACTGGATTCATTTTTGTACCACCTGAGTGTTTCAGAACTGTGTCTTGGGACTTGATTTGTAGGAGAAGCACAATAAAGGAAACCACAAGAAATACATTCCACCATGAAGTCTTGGGCACATTGGTGTGATGTTTGTTTAAGGGTTCTGGATCCTACTGACTGACACATACTAAAATAATAATACTAGGAACGATTTTAAACTCATGAAAGAGCAGCATTAGATCATGACATGCGTAACAGCCCTTGACTGATCCGCTGAGTGTCACAGCAGATGGAGCACAGTGGAAAGGACAAGAACATACATTCGTCATAACAGAGCTTAAGCAGCTTGTAGTAGTTCACAGAGCAGGAAGCTCACGATTAGTTGGTTCTCCAACTAGTGAGGAGAATTACTAATGTCAAAAGAGACTCAAGATCTTTCTTTTCTTTCCATGCAATATCATGGCCTTATGGGACCAACCATTTTTTCTTAAATAACTGTGTTTAAGGCAAGAAGGCTCAGTACACTGTCTTATTCTTCTTTTAATTGTGGAACAAAATACACTCTAGAATCTTCTCAAGTTGAATTGCAGTTGAACCTCTTTGGCTTCAACTGGATCAAAAGTCCATCCATCAACTAATCACCAGCCAAGACAAGTCATGCTATGTTGCTTCATAATTCTGGTATTGAAGAGGGGGTCCACCGCTCCTGATCTTGTTGACACTCAAACAAAAAGAAGTGTTTGCAAACCAAAAATACCAGTATGAGATGGAGAAGTTTGTTAGGTAAGTAGTGAGGTCTGTCTGCTGTAATAGAGAGCTAAAGTAGTTTGATGATCCCTTGTTATAAAATTAAAAGGGCAGCTACTAATTTATGATTCGCATTAAGCTTCATGAACACAACTCAGGCACAGCGCATTTCTCCACCATTTCAAATGTTACCATTCAAAGACAATAATGGATCTTCTCACACTCAACCTTCATGTTTCTGAGTGATACTTCCCCTGTTGTATCATATAGAGATTTGGTACAAGGGTTGTGCAGCAGAAAAGTAACATATATAAACATACATATGATCCTTTCCAGGGTTTGTGTTTCTCTGCCAAGTATGTATAGTAGTCAACATTTCATTCCCATAGTAAAATTTGTGAAATGGGCTTGTTTTATAAGAAATAGACATACTTAGATCACATTTTTGGAGGCTGAAAGTGTAATTAGCTTGTATCCATGGTAAATGATAGCTGGTGGGCATGAATAAAGGATCATATCGTAAGTCTTCTTTCTTTTAAAACTACTTCTGTGGGGAACTAACAAGAGACCACATGAGAATTACCTTAACTGCTTTTCAGGATGTGCAGCCCCAAACCCAGGGAACTTTCACTAGGCTCCACCTCTTAGTTCCCCATTCCTAATATTGTCACTCTCCAGTCCATAACCTTTGAGGGATCCCCAAATTCTATTCAAGCCATGACTGCACATTTCCAGAATGCAACATAATTTACAGACAGCAAAAGATAAGAGAGAAAAGATCAGGAAAAAAAAAAAACAGATAGGATGTAGATGCAGGTTACATCATAGCGATTCTGCTGTTTATATCTGGAGCATGAGCTATGTTATCTTCTGGAGTTTACTGAAAGTACAGTGCTATAAACCCACTGTGCCAAGATTACCAGGTAGATCTATTTCTTAGCCACCATCCTGGGCCTTCCATTAAATCCCTTCTCTTCCTTTATAAACTCCCTTAGTATGCTCAGTGGTTACCAGATGTTTTCTGAAAGTGTCATATACAGAAGAAAGTCCTGCTGGTTCTACTTTTTTGGGGCTGGGATGTCACATTGCTATCACACACGTTAAGGCCAGACTATGCCACAGGGGCCACCAGAGACAGATGACTTCAGAAAACTGTGGTCATTAAACTCAGGGCCCAAAGGTTGAACTGTTATCAGAGAAATCTAGAGGGACCTGTGTTTCCTATGACTGCTTAGGTAACAGTATTTCTCCAAGGAGGACTATCTCATTTGATTCAGTATCTATCTCAGTTGAGACTGCTTTCAACCAAAACAAACTATGTGCAGCAGAGCAACTCTTTAAACCCCTTCATAGAAAAGAAGGATAGTAGAGAAGAGAAAGGTTCTAACCCAAGGGCCTCCACCAGTCACTCTTCTTCTACCCAGGATTTATGTTGATTTTTGTACCGCAGCACTAGATCTCAAGTCCCACTCTCTTTAGACTCCTTAAGAGCTTAAACTCTATCTGTCATGCATACCTGAAATAGGCTCATGGTTTAACTAACCCATCAATTTAAAGAGCAAGTGTGCTTCCAACTCTAACACCTGATCTAGGAATCAAGACTGAACAGTTAAGCTAAGAGAATATGGAGGTGGGAGCAGGAAACACAGCAGCACGTGTGCAGACATGTGCAGGGAAGTTGGAAAGGACAGGGCTGTTTGGAGGAATTGCAGGTAGTTGTGGATGCTAGTACTCATTCACTGAACCATTTATCCACCCAATCAGCAAATATCTTCTGCGTACTTACCATGCGTCAGGTACTACATAAGTAGGAAGAGAAGGCTGTACATGAAGCAAGTGAAAAGGAAAACAAGATCATGAACAACTGAAATTTAAAGTTTTAAGTACTGTTCTGAAGCTCTGTGTATCACTGTTATAGGCTGAACTGACAGGTTTTAGAGTGTGAATTGCAGGGTTGAGGGAAGCATGAGAGAATTCTGGAGATTTTTCATTTTCTTTTGTTTATTTTCCAGAAATAGAACTCCTGGATAGGAAATTTGCTGGTAGGAAAAATAGGCTCATTGCCACAGCTTCTGCTTATCATTTGCTTTTCCATCAGCTCCCTTTAACTCCTTCATTGAGTTTATTGGTACATTTTAGGTATACACTATGATCACATTTAACATTGAGAATTTGCATCTTTACATGATGTAGTTTGATTCTCATTTTTCCCATTCTCCTGCCCTTCCTACAACCCTCCACGTCCCTATACACATAAGCTCTGTCCAACAGCTTTGTGTTTGAAAATTTACCATCTTCCATCCTTCTGGCCACTGAGGTCACCAAAATGAATGAGATGTGTTCTGGGTGCTCAGTTTCTGAGGATGTGGGACAGTCAGAAGTAAACAGTGCTCCCATCACATTGTCCTGTTAGGCTAAGGGATAGGACTACCTCAGCCATGAAGTAATGGTTTATTCTGCCATGAGGAGGGAATTCCACAAGAGGGGAGAGGAAGGGGCACTGGATGGAGAGGGAGGAATACATTCCAATACACACAGCCACTAGTATGACAGTGCTGGGGCACAGACTGATTTTGTGGGGCTGCTATGAAGACCACGAAAGAACAGGAAAGAAAATTAGGATGCAGAGATTAACTCTTCCTAATTATGAAAGGAATGTTCTAGTAAGTGATTTATACTTTATTCTTTAGAAGTATTGGCATCTCCAGATCCTCCAACTTTTGCTAACTACTTCTATGTTTTCTAAAATTCAGATCTGACCATATGCGTTCTACTACTGCAAATGTTGTATTGGAGTTCTTTATTTTCCATGGACTCACTTCCTTATAGATCTAATAAATTAGATTTATTTTACAAAGTGTTGATTAAGTTGATTTTGTCTTGCAAAGTGAAAGTCAGGAAGGTATTACACAGAGGCACCTGGAGATATTGAAATAAGTCAAGTTGCTCATGGAAATTAAATAGCAGATGAGACAAACATCCTTTCTGGCAATCCCTTGGTCTTAAACCCAAGGGACATGGACTCCTCCTGAGAACAATTATAATGAATAACATGCAGATATTCAAGATATTGCTTCCTGCACAGGTCAAGTACAAGTCAGAGCACATCACTTTTATCAGTTTTACTTGTGCTCATTGAAGCAAGTCATATTTTCTAATCTTAATTTTTTTCAATGTCAAGTAATTTTCTAAAAAATTATACTAACTCAATTTAAATTTTGGTCATTTTACCAACTATCTTATAAACACATGAACATAATCCAAAACTAAAATCATTTCTTGCCTTGCTGTTAAGTAATGATTGACTTATAAAAGTACTTAATTGAAAAATATTTTAGTGAAGAGTCAAGAATATTGGTAGATAACATAGAAGTATGTCAAAGAAAGAAGTACTCATGGTTTTTATTTTTAATGTGAAAATAAAACAAGATTATATCACATTTAAAAATAAATCTTATCAAAAATGCTATAAAGAAAGTATCTAAATGTAAGGGAACAGAACAGTGAAAATTATGCCTCCACACATTCATGTTGTTAGCAGATGATAGACACTTTCAGAACCAATGGTACTTGTATATTACCTATGTGAATTTAGCTTTGACAACCCAAAATATTTAAATAAAAATTCCAAAATGTAACAGCTCAGGTTTCTTAAATCTAGCAGATGAGTGAACATTTCAAGAACAGAAATGAACTCAGCATTATAATTTCAATCTTTCTTATACCTTATACAAAAACTACAAATATTTCAAAAACCTATTCATATTCATTTCTAATATTTAGCATCTGTTTACTGCAAAATAAATTGAAATTTTTTGTCTTATTATAAAACAAAAATAAAAGTTTGAAAGTCCTTCCAGGGCGAGACAAATTGACATATCATCTTTAATCTAATTAATGGTATAATAATGAATTCACGTGAACATATTAAACATATTAATGTTGCTCATCATTGATAATTATTTAATATTTTATTTATCATTTTAACTTTCAAGAACAGAAATCAAAGAATCTCAGTAGAACCAACACTATCTCCTGAGTCTATGAGTAGGAAAGTGAAATTCTTTTTTACACAAAGACAATTTATGAAGCAGACTTGAGGAACCAACCTTTCTGCAGTATTTTTAACTGAGAATTGTTTGTAGGCCCCAGTAGCAGAACCTTAAGTATTGGGAAATTATAAATAAGTCTTCACTATAATATTTATCTATATTAAGTAACCAAAATGAACCGTGAAGGACTTCTGCTTCGTGGTATTGATTTTAAAAAGTATTTAACATGTAGCAAAATCAACTTGAAGATACTACAGAGCAATGCTTTCACACTGAAAACATCGTTATTATTAAACTTTTAAAAATATTTCCCTCTTTTATAACTAAAAAGCTGATGTTACACTTGATTCAAACTATATCCCCCAAACCCAAAAGTGATTATCAAAAAAAAGCCTGTATTATTTAAAAGAGAAGTATTTTAAACCCATGAAGTCATAGGCCTCAGTGACCAAATATGTGTTCATTAGTAGAGGATATTCTTCCTATACTCTTAGATATTTATTATGATTGGATAAACAAGTTATCAGTAAGAGGCCTGAAATAAGCAATACTTTCTGTAAAGGGTATCACTGTAATATAATGCCATCATTTGTATATATGAATAATCAGATTGAATTACTTTTAGGTAAAATTTAAATTTACCTTGGACTTTTTAAGTTGAAAAGTGGTACCTTTGCTCACTTAATCTTGAAATGAATTTAATACACCAAATTTCGGGATCCAAGTGCTACTTGCAGTTTATGGTGAAAAGCATTTACCCGTTCTTTCTGAGCTGGCCAGTTCAAGATGCAGCGAGACTTAAACATCCCTCTTCGCAAACAGAGCGCATGGTTAAGCTTATGGTCTGGAATGTCCTCAAGAAAAACCAGTATAATGGAATCTAGGTTTTGTTCAATAGCTTGCTGAACTGCATGGTGCACCTTGAATCTAAGTAGAAAATAGTTTAAACGTGAAATAATTAGTACGCAATTTCACAGACAAAAAAAAAAAAAAAAGAAGCCCAACAAGCTAAAATGTATAGAATTTACTTGACTGTGTCACTAATAGTGAGGATTTTCTCCTTAATTTTAAAATTCTATAAGTTGTGATATTTGAAAGTTCAGCAGAAAAAAAAGTATATATTTATAATTCCACAATGTTCACCTACCTTTTGCACAATGGATCTTTTAATAGATGCTGTGTTATAATGAAAATTATTTTTCTGCTTCTTTTGATGCTATTAACAATTGCTTCAAGTCCCAGGATGCCTGCCTCAAAGTCTCTTTCTTCCAGACAAAATTTAAGAGATTGGTCTTTTTCTTCCATTGGAGAGAAGTTCTCCCAGACCCAATCTCTATCTTTATAGGCATGAATTATATATGCTGAATATTCAAATTGCTCTGGGTGTCCATCTACTTCCTTGAAACCAAGAACTCGATGTATCAAAACATTCCAATAAAAAGATATCCTCCAGCCCTCAAAATGGATGAGCAACACAGTAAACATAAAAGTCAAAAGGATGGTGGTACTGATCACAAAAGCAAGTTCAAAGGGGGCGCTGTCTTTGCAAGGTTCTGTATCAAAAAGCATTACAGGGAACCCATGATACTGAGGTGGAGTGTTGCACAGATAGTGGCTTGATAGCTCTGAGATGTTAGTTTGGGTTTTATTAATCCAGTTAACAAACCAAGCAATACTCTCACACGTACAATCAAAAGGATTAAAGCGCATATCTAAATAAGTCAAGTTCCGAAAAACTGGCTCAAAAACATTCTTCTCCACTGATGTGATGAGATTCTTCTGAAGGTTCAATGATTTCAGAGAAGTCTGATGGTCAAAGACTGACGGTGGAAGTATGTTTAAATTGTTTAATCCTAAATTGATGCTCTTCAGTTCGTACAAGTCCTTGAACATGTCTGCTGGGATTTCATCAATGCCATTAGACTCTAAGTTAAGGATGTGGAGGTGCCGAAGACCCTTTAAAAAGTGAACAGGACCACCAGGGTTTGCATGCTTCCAGAGCCGTGCGAGGTTATTATGCTGCAAATCCAGAATTTCTAGGTTCTCAAGACCTTCGAACATTTCATCTTTGATGTTGGCGATGTTGTCGTTGCTTAGATCTAGAATTGTCAAGTTATGAAGACTGTGGAAAGGTGAAGGGGAGCTGTCCACATTTTTAAGAACAATTCTTCGGAGCATCAGTCGTTGAAGTCCTGGAACTGAGGCAAAGGATTTGCTAGTCAGTTGTAGGTATTTGTTGTAGGAAAGGTAGATTTCAAAAATATTCCCTAGACCTATCCATTCCTGGCCTGTGAGTTCTTGCTCAATTTCATTAAGACCAAGGTCAAGTACTTCTAAGAAGCTCATGCAAGAGAAAGCACCACTCTCTATTTTTGAGATTTTATTTCTGGTTAAGTTGAGCACACGTAAAGGAGAATGAGCAAGCGACAAAAATGTTTCATTTGTTAAACTTTGCAGACTTGTGAAAGTGTTGGATAGACTTAAGTGTTTCAGATTGATCAGTCCAGCAAACATGTTGCTTTTTATGCCTGGAATATTGTTATCCTCCATGTTAAAGTATTCCAAACAGCTGAGCCACTGAAAAGAAAAATCATCAATCTTGGGAAGTGAAGCAAGGGAAATACTTTGCTTAGTAAACGATCTTTTCAAATTTAGGTATTTCACATTGAAGAGCCCATAAAAAGAATGAGAGGACAAATGTGCTATATTATTATACTCCAGGAAGAAATATTTCAGATGGGGAAGCCAAGCAAAGGAATTATTATCAATCACATTTAAGTTGTTGCGGGAAAGGTCGAGCATGGTGAGATTGGTCTGCTGTAGTCCAAAGAAAGTTGTGCTGCTGATTCTGTACAACTGGATGTTACTCAAGGACAGATTCTGGATGCTAGTGTTTGATAATTCCAAACAGAGCTTCTCTGTGAGAGCAGGACCCAGTTGGGCATTGTTCAAAAGGAGGCCAAACAATTGTCCAATCGCATGAAAACATCCTGGAGAAAACTAAAAGAGAAGGGATAAGAATAATTAGCAAAACATGGTAAACTTTCTATGATCCTTGGAAAACATAAAGACAATTTTATCAGCTTCCCTCCCCTTTCAACACATCTTTACATTTCTTTTTTTAAATCTTTATTGGTACATTATGAATACACATCATTATTGCATTCAACATTGAGAGTTTCTACCAGAATATGACACTTGATTCTCATTTTTCCACTTTTCCCCCTGCTCTGCAACCCCCTACCCCTATATACACAATTTTGTTTTCTTTTTTCTTTATTATAACTGCATTTGTTTTCCCCTCATTATTTACCCTTACACTCTTTTTCCTTTTAAATATTTTCTACTTCACAGTATTAACTATACATACTACAACTCATTTACATTTCAGATTGAAATGCCATTAGACTCTAAGTTAAGTCTTTAATGCATGGCTCCTCCTCACTCCACCACACAGGGCCCACTAGCCTGTGCTCCAGGCCCTGGTCTGTGCTGGCGGCTGCTGCACTTATACAAAGCATCACACTGTATTTATATGCCTCTGCTTCAGGAGATCTTCCTTGACTTCCTTGGCCAGGTTCAATCCTTGGTACTTCTATGTTATTGCAATGAATGTAGTTAGTAAACTATGGAAGAGGAGCCATTGGAATAGATCCTGTTTGTGTTTTAGAGACATTTCTTATCAGTGATTCTCAGGAAGGAGGGAATGAATACACGAATGGCCCTTTATTGAGTGGTCAGTGGGATGCTGGGGGTTAAACACCGGGCCTTTGCACTGAGCTATGTCCCCCAGAGCTGTGATATTTTTTTTTTAAGGTTTTTGGAGACAGGGTCTCGCTTTGTGGTTCAGGCTGGCCTTGAGCTCAGCCTCCAGCTCACATCACAGAAATCCTCCTGCCTCTGCCTTCTGAGTGCTGGGACCACAGGCGTGAGCCACCACACCCGGCACTGTGGTATGTGGTGCTGATTGCTGCTGGGGTGAGTCTCCACGCCCAGTACTGTATGTGGTTAGCCCGGGATTGAACCCCGGTCCTTGTGCTTATAAGGCAGATGCCAGAACCACTGGGCTCATACTTGTCATGTTCTTCCTCATTAGTGTTAGGGTCACAGTCATGTGTCAACTCATCAACTGGGCAGCTTTCATTAGGAAGCAGGTATGATTATGGTTCAGGTAGAAAATGTCCCCTACAAGTCACCTGTGTTCAGGGGTGGGGCATCTGAAAGATGACGAATCATGGGGTGCCACATTCATTACTGACTCCTCCGATTCACGAGCTCATAACCGAATGTGCTCTTAGGAGCTGGCACCCAGCTGGAGGAGTACGGCCTGGAATCGGCATCCTTGTGTTCTTGTCCGTAGCTCTCTCTGTCTCTGCCTCTGTCTCTCTATCTCTGTCTCTCTTTCTCTCTTCCTTCTTTCTCTTTCTCTCCCTTCCTTGCTGCTTCCCTCCTTCACTCCTCCCCTCTCCTTCACAGCTGCCAGAAGTCATGAAGCTTTTCTTTGTCTTTTCCACCCCCGATGCTATTTCTGAACCCACCAAAGCTATGAGCAGAAGTACAACTCTCCTCCTTCCAACTGCAGGTGTCAGGTATTTTGTGCCAAGGGCGGGAAAGTGCCTGCCACAGTGACACACACTCTCACATCGGGAACTCAGAGCCCCAGCTATCTTTTCGGTCTTTCCATCTAGGTTTCCTCCTAATACTTTACTATCCGATTTCCAATTTCCTCCCTCCTGCTTCCATTCCCTCCTCGATGCTGTGTCTGTTCTGGAACTCAGTGCTGAGCCAGGAAAACAAGCTGGAGAGATGGAGAACAGGACACAATAGCCAGTTGCTGGCAGGTGAACTCACCAGGACAGCAGAGGAGTCCTGATTTCTAGTGTTTCCTGTGTGAGATGTTTGGGACAATGGGAAAAATTATGAGAGAAAGTGTGTTCCATTATAAGTAAAATGATGAAGATGGAAAGCAAGGAAGTGCTTAGGATGCACCTACACATTAGCATTGTTTTGAGGTCCCTATAACTAAGTCTTTGAGTATTCTTAATTATATTGCAGATATTCATGACATGATATTAATTTAAAAGGTGCCACTAACTTCAAGAGGCAATACAGCACAGAAGTTATGAGCATGGGGTGAGATGACACAGCCACAAACCCAGATCTGCCACTAGGGAGTTGCTTGAAAGAAGTGAGATATCTCATTTGATCCTTTCCATCACAATTTACTGTTGTTCAAAATGACAATAAAAATAATTTGATTAAAAGGACTATACACAAAATAACTAAAAACTTCAGTATTTGGTGCAATAATAATATTCTAAATCCTCTATGAATTTCAACTCCTTTAAAAAAGTAATTACTATTTGAAGAAGTGCTGAAGATAAAAATATCCAAATATTAACAGAAGTTGTTTCTGATTGTGAACTTTTCCATCATTTTATTAACTCATTTTTACTGTTGCTCATTACTTGAATATTTTATAAGACTATAGAAATAAATTGGAAAAAGAACTGTTTAAAAATAAAATGAATAGCTTGCATAAAATATTTAATTATTTCAGGATAACTTTATAATCTATTTTTATGTCTGAAAAATAATATAGTTTGTGAAAGAAAAGGAGTTTTTCTTAAAAGAATTTAAGTATTCTTACAGTCTGTAAAGGTGTAAAGTGTAGTCAGTCCTACATGTATATGAAAATAGTTCAACTGAAGACTGGATTCAAGAAGAGACAGTTAAATAGGGGTAACCCATTACAGGTAGGCTTTATATAATAGTGTTAGATGTCACTTATTGAATACTTACTACACGCCAGACACTATAGTAAATTCTGCACTATAAATACTGTGAAATAATATTATTATACTGTTTGAAAGCAAGGAGATGGAAATAGAAAGAATGTCACTAAATTTCCTGATTACACAATTATTAAAAACTAGCCTCCCTACAGGCATCTAACTCAGTTCTAAAACATGTGCTAATAGGCCCTTATACTATTTTAAATCTTCAGATATTTTATGAGATAAAAAGGACTATTTCCATTTTAAAAGTAAAGAAATTGAGATAGTAAGTTTACCAAGGTCCGAGAGTGACACAGGGACTCTGACTCCTGACCCCATCTTCTCCCCACTTCCTGCCAAAACTGTCTTGATCATAACCCAACAGCCCCAGGAAACACAGTTGCAGGATTTCTGGGAAACAAGGGAAAGGGTATGATTTCTTCTCCAGGAATCTTCAGATTCTTATTAGTGTGACACGGAGACAGCACATTACTGTCAGACTGCAAAATAATTTTACCTCATTTCTTACCTCTTTAATTTGATTTGATGACAAGTCTAATTTTTGTAAAGAAGAATTACCAAGGAAATCGAGTTCTTCAGCTTTTACTGTATGAATTTTATTATTTGATAATATAAGCTCTTGGAGATTTGCCAGTTGGAGCTGAGTTCCCAATTGTGTAGATGACAACCCATTATGAGACAGATCTAGTTTGATTAAATTCTGAAAACAAAATATAATATGTATGTTAGAATCTTGCCATCAAAACAGTTTCTCTAAATATAACTGGATCTAAGAAATCTCACTAGCAAAATGTCACCTGTTATTCTGCAGAGAATAGACAAAAAGAGTGATAAATCGTTGCCATGATTAAAAACACAATTGTAAAGATTTGTGTTTTTTAACTTCAAGAGTAATATGCCTTATCAAAAAAGGATTTAATGCTATTAATTTATGATATAAGGAAATATATAATTAACTTATTAAAACAAGTTTTATTTGGGTTGCAAAGAGTATACATGTGGCTTGTTAAACATGTAACATAATACATTAGCCTCCAAAATAATTAACAGGAAAAAAAATAAGGAAAAATGTTTCTTTAAGAAATATGAGTAGAATTTTGCCACCTATGAAATTCTAAAGGCAGGTGTGCACTACCATTCCAAGCTATGATATTTATACAGAGAAAGAGTCAGTTTCATAACACAGAATATCAATATCTGTGTGCTGCTTTTGTTCACAAGGTGGGATTTTAAAAAAATCTCTAACCTGGTTTTGGATATACAAACTTCAAACCCAGGTAAAAAAATAAGACAAAATCCGATACATGTTAGTGGAAAAATCTCATCTCTGTTAAAGAGAAAAATGCTTTTGTTTATGCTTTTTAAAAAGTAATATTTTGCCATTAATTTCAGTAATTAGGTTTTGAGGTCTCTGCGGCAAAAGACACTTGATCCGCAGCAGAATCTGGTAGGAAGCAAGAAAGGGGTTAACACAGCTAAGCAGCTACATAAAGTAAGAAGCCTCAGGCTTGCAGATAGTAACAGGCATTTTTCAGATTTAACATTCAAAGTTGTAAAAGTGGTACTGTGAGATTTCTTAAATCAAATGTAAGAAATGTTTTGTTGAGCAAACTGCTTTATCATCGCGTCAATTGTTAGCTATGGTTAAGTCAGGACTTGAACTCAACATATTTTTTTCATCATTTCCACATCAAAGCAGCAGCCCTGCCAGGCCATTTCCATGTACCTCCCGGGGGAGCTGATGCTTCCCTGAGCTTGACTTCTACCCCTTCTTTTTTTTTTTTTTAATTATCTTTATTGGTACATTATGAATACACATGATAATTGCATTCAAAATTAAGAGTTTGTACCAGAATATGACATGACTTGCATTTTTCCCCTTCAATCTAAGTCCGATTTCTAACGGGAGAATGCAAGAGAGGCAGACTGACTAAAGGCTGTAATTTTTAAAATGTTTTGTAACAAATGTCAGTATCTGTGCACAAGTCCCTGCAATGCCAAAAGGTAAATCAGCTTTCTTATTCTTCCCTAGATAATGAGGTATTCAGTCAAAGGACCGGTGAGTGATTTCAAAACTTAATGTTAGATAATGTATTTTATATTTGTTAGGTGGAAATAAGCACTTTCATCATACCTTTTGGTTTTTAAAAGGATTGTTTTCAATTTTCTGGATTGAATTGGACATTAAAAGGAGTTCAGTCAAGTTTGCGCAGAACATGAGAGTTTTATCAGAGAGATGAGATAGCTCATTGTGCTGAAGGTTCAACACTTTCAAAAAAGGCAGAGTTTGGCACAGTTCTGGCTCTAGTTTTGAAATGCTGTTAAAGCCTCCATCCAGGACAGTAAGTTTGCTGTATCTCGTAAAATTGGCAGGTGGCAATCCCCTGAGCTGGTTGTGGGTCAGATTCAACACTGTGATGTCTAGGGGAAGGTCGTCAGGTACTCGAGTCAGTTTGAGGTGGCTGCAGTCAGCTGCTTGACGTGTTACTGTGCATTTGTTGGCAGAGGAGGGGCACAGCATCCAAAGGGGCCACAGTGCCAACAGGAAGTGGATATAACAAGGTAAAGGCTGCTTCATGATTCTATCCTAAAAATTAAATACAGAGAGTGGTTTAAATTCACATAATGACCTCCACAAAAAGTAATTTACCTGCCTATTTCTTTACTAATGTTAAACATTTACTTCCCATTCCAAAGATATGGTATTTAGTCCAATTATTCTTCATCCTCTCCACCATTTTTCTTTAGTTACTAATTTTATTGAATCTACTTTTACATTTGTAGTTTTAAAGACTACACCTGAAACTCTATAAAGCAGGCAACTTTAAACCACATAGTTCTAAAATTATTTTTTATTAACGCAAAGTACTTGTACACATATGCAGTATAGTGTGATTATTTCAATGCTTGTACATGTGAAATAACCAGATCACAGTGATAACCAGATCACAGCATCTCATTTACCATCTTTGTTGGGAGCATTTGAAGTCATTTTTAATAGCAATTCTCAAATATGCAGTCAATTACTGTCAACCATTGTCATCCTACTGTGCTGTCACACATTTGAAGTTATTAATCTTTCCAAATGCAACCCAGTAATTGTTTTGATCCTCTCTCTACATCCTCTCCCAGAATTTGGGCACCTGCTGGCAATCACTCCTGTTCAGTTCTCAGATTAAGCACTCTAGCTTCTACATATATGTGAGAACATGCAGTATTTGTCTTTTTGTGTCTGACTTATTTCACTTGACATAATGTCCTTGAGGCTCATTGATGCTTTTGCTAAGCACTTTCTTCCCACTATAAAGATCAAGAACTTAAATAATACTCATCCCTCTTTCTCTTCACAACTCCTCTTACATTATTTTTATTTAATTTATTTTTAGATTTTTTTATGAGTGTATATTTGCAGTACATAACAAACACATTCACTGTGAGTAGTTGATACTTACAGAAGCACAAGACATTTTAATTCTTTTTATGTCCCTACCTCTCCTTTCTTCCTCTCATCATCCCATGGTCACCTTCTCACTGCTGGATGTATCATTCTAATGACTATACTCCAAATTGAATTTCTTGGTCAGCCAACCTTAACAAAACCTCTTCACGCCTGGCTTTGTGATACAGGAGATGCATAGGCCCTTGTTTTCTCTACACTTCTTCCATCCTTCCATTTCCCACAACTGTCAGCTCTGCCTTGGCTCAGCATTGCCAAATGTGAAGACTAAGTCCTCCCTGGACTCTGAGGGGCACAAAGCATCTGGTCTAGGTGATTCTGGGAGCCGGAGGCAGTGGTGTCATGAGGATCTTCACCTATACAGCATGAACTTGCTGGGCAAGGGATGGTTCGTGTCCCTGGTGGGACTGAGGTGGGCAATGTGAGACTTCTCATGTTTCAGAATGGTGTGTAGTTTAAAACTTATCAATTTCTGGACTCTCCTATTAATATTTTTAGCTTTCTGTCAACTGTAGATAACCGAAATCATGAAAAAAGATGCAGATAAGGAAGGAATTTGGACTCTATCATTTTTTTCTTTTTCTTTGTTTATGTCCTCTTTCTCTCCCCCCCCTCTCTCCCTTCCTCTCTCTCTCTACCTCTCTCTCTTTCTTTCTCTCTCTCTCTCCCACCATCTTCACAGTATGTTGCTAAGTAGCCTATTCTGAACTGCAACTTGTGATCTTTCTACCTCAGACCTCTCAGAGGCCTAGGATTATGCCCAGCTCCTTTTGCATTTTTAAGCCAAGTGGTACAAATACTTTATAAATATTGAGTGATACAATTACTTTATCCATATTTGCATTACTAGACACTTAAATTGATTGACATTTATCACTGTTTTAAAGTTGCTATGATGGGCCGGGGATTTAGCTCAGTGGTTCTGGTGCCTGCCTTGCAAGCTCAAGGGCCCAGGTTCATCCCCAGTAACCACATACTTATATTGGGTGTGGAGACTCACGCCCAGCATCAACCAGTACCACATACCACAGTGCTGGGCGTGGTGGCTCACGCCTGTAATCCCAGCACTCGGGAAACAAAGACAGGAGGATTGCTGTGATGTGAGTTGGAGGCTGAGCTCAGGGCCAGCCTGAACTACAAAGTGAGACCCTATCTCAAAACAAATAAAATAAAATAAAATATAAATAAATAAATAAAGTTGCTATGAACATTTTTGTACATGTTTATATAAACATATATATTTTACTTATTTTAAATAAATACTTAGAATTGGAATGGTTGACCATTTTGTAACAATACTGTTGGTTTCCTAAAAGACTGATAGATGATTTTTCAAAATACTTTAAATTTTAGCTCCCACTAATATCTTAACAAAAATCTGATCCTATTGATCTTTTTATTTATGCATAAGAATAACTAATTATGGCTTCACTTTGCAATTCCTAATGATATTTAATAATTGTATTGTCTATTCTCATTTATATTTCTTTCCTTGTATAGTAAATATTTTTGACACTTATTATTTTGTCTATTATTTAAAGTCATAGGAATTTTTATACATTTAGGTATCATCCCTTGACAAATTTATATTTTATTTTATAATATTTTCTCTCAAGTGGTGGGTCATTTATTCATTTTCTTAATGTAGCTTCATACTTATAATGAAATCTAACTTATTCATTTTAATATTATTTATGTGTCTTGTCTAGGAAATTGTCTACTGCCAAGTTATTCAGAAAGTTTCCTATTATTGTTTTAGGTTTAATGAGAAGGTCTATGATCTCTTCTAAATTTTGTTTATGGCTTGAAGTAGGAGCCAGGTTCAATTTTTTCACGTGTATTTCTAGTTATCCCACTTAAGAAAAGACTTTCTTTTCTCCTGCTGCATTACTTTTGTATTTTTCTTTGAAAAAACTAACAAACATTTCAGCATGAGTCTATTTCTGTACCCTGCTCTACTGAAATATGCACTAATTCTTGTGCTAATGCCACAGTCTTTCTAGCTATAGCTTTGTAGTAAGTCTAAGTATAAAACATTAATCCTTTCATTCCGTTCATTTATTAGATTGCTTTTCCATGTTATGATTGATGAGGCTGATCTTCTATTTCTTGTTTACTTATTAATTATCCCTCTTTGCTGGAATGTAAAGCTAATGTAAAAGAGCTGTCAGTATGTTAAATTCCAAACAGTATGGTCTGTGCTTAGAACAATGATGGAATATGATTGAGTGAGAATAAATATAAATGTATTGACTGAATGGTCTACCACGATCATTAATTTTCTTAAAAAATAGTCACACGCTCTTGGTGGTACTCCCCAGTATGATCATTGTGGTAGTTTGACTTTCAGAACATTAATTTATTTTTACATTTTTGTTGTTATTGGTACAATTTGACATAATTCATGATCACGTGCATCAAGGAGTTTGTAGGTATACATAACACATCTTAATTCTTCTCACATCCTTTCTTCCCTGCCCCTCCACCTCCCCTCTCTTGATCATCTTCTCATTTACAAAAGATCCGCCTCCCTGTTTCCCATTATTGATCTTTTACTTTGTATACTTTAAAATATCAGATGTATCTTCAACATGTGAAAATAAATCAATGCTCATGATACTTAAATTGATGTCTCATAAGATCTAAAATTCACAACACATGAACTATTGCAAATACATTTTAGAGGATAAAATCATCCTTAATAATTAACTCCCAAAAAACAGACTAATAGGAGTACTTACAACTTTATTAATACACTTTCAAGAAAAGTGCTGTGACTAGCATTCTAATCTCTTCCTCAAAGATAAGAAATAGTTTTCATAAAGTAATATTCCAGTTGCATGATCTTTAAAATACTGGACTGAATATTTCTAAAGTCACACACAATTTTTTTTTGTGACAGGGTCTCGCTTTGTAGTTCAGGCTGGCCCTGAGCTCACTATGTAGCCTAGGCCACCTGGAACTAACAGCAATCCTCCTGCCTCTGCCTCCAAAATGCTGGGATTATAGGTGTGAGCCACCACTCCTGGCATTGTGGTATATAGTACTGATTGCTGGTGGGCATGAGTCTTCATGCCAAGTATTGCTATATGTGGTTACCAGGGATCAAACTCAGGACCTAGGACTTGCAAGGCAGGTGCCAGAACTACTGAGCTAAATCCCTGGCCCATTACACCTACTTTTTACATCCACAAGCAATGAAGAACATCAAACCCTGAGTAGCAAGGATTTGTATTACCAAATTGTCCAGGCTCATGGGGCTGAAGTGAGGATTCTGGAAATCTAGGACCAATGTACCACCTCATCCCTTTCTTACTTTCCCCCAAACCCCTGCAGTGTCATGAGAATCTTCTACCCCTTCTTGTCAACTGGCAGACTTGGTCCCTTCTGTGTGTTTTGCTGTTTGTTAAGGGACTTCTGTCTCGGTGGGAGGGCTGCAGATGGAGACCAGACTGCCTAAGAGTGAACCCTTCTGATGACTAATGACTGACTAACTGACAGACAGCCCCACACTGAAGACACATTTTATGGGCAGAAAGCACTCAGCAAGGAAGTAAGGAAGCTGTAGAAAAAAAGAAAGTCATATGGAAAGACTAAAAAGATTTTCAGCATGATGATCACAGACCAGAAACAAACAAAAATCATAAATAATCAAAAGAAAGCATGTAATGACTTCTAATGGAAAGAGATAGTAATTGATACAAAACTTTTCATCAGATAGCTTCCAGATGTTTAGGGAAAGTTATTTTGAATTTAAAATTTCAAATCTAGCAGAACAATTAAAGAAGTGGAAAAATAATTTTGAGATAGGCAAAAATTCATAATCCTATCCCCTGTATGAAAAAGTTATTTTAGGAAATTCATCAGTGAAAACACATAATCAGAGATGAAGTGAGAATGAGTAGTAAGTTGCTATCGTTCTTCAGGTATAACTGAAACCAAAAAAAGATAAAAGAGAGGAAGAAAGGAAAACAAGGAGGAAAGAAAGGAAGACAGGAGGGAAGGAGGATTACAAGTTTGGAAAAAATTGTTGCGGAAACGTTCCATTATGTTTGTCCAGATAAGAGACAGTATTTTGTTACAGATAGGACATGGAATTTGGACCCAGACTATCTAGAGTTAATCACTATTTACAATTTGTGTTAACTTTGCCTTTTTTAATAAATTAATACACAGGTATCTAGATGCTGTGAGTACCTTTCTGGAACTTTGACACTACTGAAAGCTGATTATTTTTAACTGAGTGCCCCATAATTGCTGATGCCAGTTCCTGATCATCCTGTATACATAATAAACGTGCCTCCTTTTTTCATCTTCCTCCCATTTTCTTTATTAGGTGGAAAAAAAGTCATTTGCTTACCTTTGGAACACTTGGATGGGTCTCTTCTTTTATAGCTCATCAATAAATGTGAGCTCTTGTCCCTTCTCCAGCCAAAAAGATTAAGAAAAGAGGCTAACTTTTTTAACCTCTGGGGATTTTGTTTTTTACGGCAAAGATGTGATTTTTAAAAAAGACTATCACAAAATAATTTCTACAGTCTTTCCAATGTACATTTTCAGATATAGAACTCTACAGCGGAAACAACTCTAAAATTACTACCAAATACTGTATCATGTCACTTAGATTGCTGTTTTTACTTGGATCCTGGGTTATCATACATTTCTTCCCATACTTTTATTCCAGTTTCATGCATTTTCTGACTCAATGTTAAATATCAGATATAAGATCCTTGATGGGGGCTAAAGGCAAAGTGCATTCTGACTTCACTTAGTGAGAGAGATCCAGGCCCCCCAAAAGATTTAAAGAAATTCATACCTGTATTTCTTCTGATGACCGCTGGCCATTTCTGTTTTGTATTAGTCCAGTCCAGACGTTTCGTCAGGGAAGTGCATGCTGCAAGGTTACTGCAATTTCGAAAGTGAAACTAAAGTTAATTTAAAAGAACAGAAGGTCTATTATATTCGGTGTACTGTAGTGGGGGGAGGGGAGACAGGAGAAAAGAGAAAACAAACCACTGGATAATCCTAGTGAGGTACTTTGATGGCTTCTTTAAAATGTCTCTTTACAACTGTCTTGGGTACAGTACCCTGAACGTTATTGAAATGTTCACAGATCTGATTAGGGAGAGAGTTGAAATGATGGAAACGCAGCGCTCAGTGTCAGCAAGGCTGACGATCTAGAAGGTAATGAATAATGTGCTTCCATGAGAGTGTCTTTTGCACATTGCTGCAAAACTGTTAGATTTGAGTAGCGCGTGGTCAGAAGGACAGAGAAGACCTTGAATCCTTACTTGAAGCAGAGCACTTCTCCATCGCTTATTTAATTTTCCAGCCCTGTGAAATAAACAAGGTGGAATATAATCTCTTGATCAGAAAAAAAACCAAATTTCACAATAGTCAAAGGGTGGGGAAGCGGAGAAAGTTGAGGCAGTCCTAACTTCTACCAGCGTACTCTTCTACATCGGCACCTGCCCGGATCCAACAGGTGCACCCAAGAAAGATAAGGTTAACTATTACCTTCTCAGTTAGCTTTGATCGCTGCAATTAAGGAACAGGTTTGTAAGAAGAAACTCTCAGTACTTCATTACTGATGTGCAGTGAAATAATCAGATCATTGTATAGTAAAATATAACAGTTTGAAGGAAGTATTTAGAGCACCTAACTCAACTTCCTTATTTCAGAAAGGAGGAAAAAGAAACTTAAAGAAAGGCATTATTTGCCTGATGTTATATCACGTTACCACAATGGTTCTTGTGGCAAACAAGTATTAAGTAGCCAGAGAAATTGGAAAACATGCTGTTTGCTTGAAATGATTTCAGAAGACTGTAAGAAATAAATTTCATCATAATATAAATTGCCCTCTGCTAGACCCAGTCTTAGGTAAATGACCTATAATTATTGCACTCATAGTTGCATCTGTTTGATTTTTAGTTGCCCATCTGTAATGGGGCAGTACGGTAAGCAGTCATCCTGAGTGAAGAATTGTCCACCCTCTGGGACGTGTAGCCAAACAAGTGATACTGCTGCACTTCAGAAGATTCCCCCTAAGTTCCTGGAAGACAGCATGAGGAATATTCTTTGTACTGACTCTCCAGCCACTGTTCAGTAGCAGACTGTTGGAGTGCTCCTTTTCAATATTCCACCATTATGTAGTCTTCCACACTAGCTCTGGGACCAACCTTGCCCACTGGGATAGTAGAAAGTGTGAATCAAAGCTCAATTTACCAAAAATGATCACCAACATCTGACTAAGTACTTGTACCCTGGGACCTATTTCCCTAGATCCCCCCAACTCCTGGCACACTTCTTTTTGTAAACCCTGATTATGTACTGAGAAGCCCATCGTAGCTGTATGAAGGATAGAGGAAAGAAACAGAGGCTCTAGCTAACAGCCCAAACATATTCCGTAGGCAGCCAGCACCAACTAGCTTGACATTTGCGTAAGCCACACTGGGAGTATATATCTCACTCCCAGCTGAGTTACTCCAGCTAAGGGCACAAAGGACAGAGGTAAACTATGCTCAGCAAGTCTTGTAAATTCCAGAATGGCAGCCCGAGAAGTGACTGTTTTTATTTAAATAAAAATGGTGAGTTATGCTTCTCTAGATAAATGAAACATATGATCTTTTATACTACATATTAATTTTTACATCGTGTTGATTGACTAAGGAATGGGTTTCAATAATTTTTACTGATTTTCTCATATTGCAATAATCATAGCCTCAGTATCATTTTATAGCCAGACATTACTTGTTCACTATTCCTGTTCCTCCTGAATACAATGGAGACTCTTTCTCTCTATAGTACATTTCTTAATTTTGTTCTAATTTATCTAGCTATAAGGTGGTGGATGGTCAGAGAAAAAGGCTTATTTTTCCCTTTTTAAGGTAAGTAAAACATGAGGCATCTCATAAGTGCAAAATAATAAATACAGAGCTTACTAGCAATTCATGTAGCTTTATAGAGTGGCCAGGCATAATGCAAATGTGGAGTTGATTATTCTTAATAACTTCAGAATTTTGAACAGAATTACAGAAGCCACAGTTTCTTAAATTTATTGAATCTATTTAAAAAAAACCCTCTGACCAAAGTTTCTTCCTTCAACCTAAGAGTTTCTTTTTTCTGAGAATTCAGTAAGATAGAAAATATGTACAAAAACCTGAAAAAATGAATAGGAAGAACAGAAAATTAGACTACATATGTTAGAGCAGAAAATTTATATTTTACTATTGATCTAATATTACACTATAGACGCAGTATACTCCCCCTAGTAGTTATTCTTTAAAAGTTAGTGATTACTTTTTAATGACATTTTCAATCCTTTTAATGATGGGCAGATAATTTTTTTATGATTAAATAGGCAATATAACCGGTAGGAGAACTGGTTACTTCATATAAGATGTAGAAGGGAAACACTTCTTATTATTGTCAGTATCATCATCCAATATTAGACTATTAGAGTTAGCATCTGTCTAAAACCAGACACTGAACTATTTATTTTTTTGTTTATTTTATTGGTTTGTTTTTGTTTTCTTCAGACAAAATTTCACTCTTTAGTGCAAGCTAGCCTTAAACTCACTAGGTAACCAATGCTAGCCTCAAATTCCTGGAGATTCTCTTGCCTCAGCCTCCAGCGTGCTGAGATTACAGTCATTGGGCACCACGACCCACAACTATGGAAAGCTTTGTGGAGCAGTCTTACAATCTTCCATGCAGATTTTGTTAGGTGTGCGGTTTGCATAACTGCAGCTTTTAACCATTATTGAATAATGAGACAAACAGTAACCTTTCTTCTCAGTGAATCTATATCAAAAGTGAGGTTAATACTGAATAGTAACTCACACTGCCCAACTTGGTGAGGACAGAATAAAGAGAGATCTGATTTCTCATAAATAGTCAAACTTATGCCAACAGAAAATATGCAATTCGGTAACCAATGAGCTAATGAATATTTCAGAATCAACATCATGCATAGGTATAATTTAAATAACTCTTAGAGAATCTCAGAAGTCAACCTTTATTATAAAAGAAAAGATTAGACAAACCTTGTCTAGATTAGCAGGAATCCATGTTTGTCCGTCACTAAAACTTCACGTGGGCATTTAATATGACTGTTGGGAACCGAAACAATAGTTTCTCTCTGAGCATGAGACAGTCTGAACTGTGCTCAGTCCTCTCCCTCCACAGTCACCACTGAGAAAGGCCATTGTCTTCTCTGTGTCATAAGAAGCCCGACAAGGCACTTCCGTTCCTTCTGAACACTCCTCCAAAACAAACGATGCGGTTCCTCTTGCCCCTGTCACCCATCTCTACTGATTGAACGACAGGTAGTTTAACCTGAGGTAAAGCCAAGAACCAAGTGAAACCTTCAGCAAGGGAGGAAATACTCTGTTCCCTTTCTTTGCTCTCAGTCCTGTGTACTGAGCAGAATTCAACTCGAACTTCCTCCCTGAAAATCTTGTGGTTTAACCTAAACTTTCATTTAGGTTTCATGTTCTGTCATCTCACATACTGCTTGAAAAGTGGTGGCATGTTTTAATGAGATACGCGCAACTTCATTTCTTTCTTTGAAGAAAACACTGTTGAGGTATAATGGACACACAAAATCTGTACACATTTGGCGTGAACACTGCTGCAAATTTGGAAATGCATATATACCTAGGAAGCCATCACCACAATTTCTAATTAAACCTATCATCTCTATAATTCTCTACTCTCTTTTATTTATTTTTAGTGATAAGAGCTTAAGATTTACCCTCCTAGCAAATTTGAAATGTTCATTACAACATTGGTAACTACAGGCTGGTGATGTCAGCTTGATTTCTTTAGCATCTGCCTAGGGAATTAGTACAGCTCACTGCTGGACATCTGGGTATATAATGGAGACGTGAGCTTGCTGACACTCATAACACCTGGCCCCTCCTTACCAGCGGCATCCTGCTTCCTGGCTGCCATGAACCATGCACTTCGATGAGCCTTGCCTTTGCGCTTTGATGTTGTGTCTTGGCCAGGAGGCCAAGGAATGAATGCATTTATGAAATCATGAGCCAAATAAGTCTTTTCCCCTTTAATCCAGGGCTGTTGAATATTCTGTCTCAACAATAGTAGTAGTAGTTAACTACTACATAAAGTTGGTAGCAGCAAACAAGACAGTTGCTGTGACCTGACTATGTGATTCACATGTCTTTGAAACTGGTTTGTATGAAGGGTTAAATTTTGGAGTAGTGCCAGATAGACAGCCTAGAATATTGCACACAGAGCTGGGTGGGCAATTCTGTTTAGGGTTCAGAAGGTTGATAGAAATGTAAACAATAAAGGGCAGGCACGTGAGACTGCAGATGCGGATGCTCTTGGAAAATAGATGAGAGACTATGAACGTTACATTCCAGCAAAGAACTTGTCTACATTTTGCCCATCTCTAAGACTTCACAGAAGCTAAATGTAGGAACGGTCACTAACTGATGGGGAGGAGGGAATTTCCAGGCAGCCCAATTTTCAAACTGTAGCATGAGTACTTCTGACTTTTATCCCGGATTAAAAAGCAAAGTAGAAAAATTTTAAAAATTTAAATTTGACTTAAAGGAGCCACTTGTAAAGTTCGGGCCAAAGAAGGTGTGGTTGTCCTTTAGTAATATAAAATAATCCAAATATTTAGTACAGGGACAAGAGGAAAGATGTTGTGACAGTATCTTAGGAGTCAGCAATACCCTACACATCACAGACAACAGGGTGCAAACCTGGAAATATTTTACTTGAGAAGAAAGTCCCTGGGTTTCCTACTGAAGAAGGGTCATCTAGAGAATTGGCTCCCTGGGATTTGTTGTGAAGCTCAGGCCTCCAAACATTCAGACACTGCTACCAGGACCTGAGGGTCTTGGCTTCTCTCCCAGCAGTCCTTGCCCTGGACCACATATTATGGGATGGTTAGACATTCAAATTATAGGAGTTATGAGGTGATGAGGCTTCTACCCAGGTTTGAGAAGAAGGTCTAGGAGGCCAAGAAAGGTGCTCCTCATAGGGCAATGCCTACGGTGAAGCGGCGACTCCCGTAAGTCGAAAATTCCAAGAATATGAGAAAATTCTGCTAAGAAAATTCACAGGCAACAAGGAGACTCGGCCCAAGAGGCAGGCTGTGTGGTGTGCAGCAGGCAGCAAGCACAGCCAGAGGAGTGGAGCTGCAGCCCTTGGGAGCTCACAACTGACCGTAGTGGGCCTTGGATGCAGAGCGAGGAGCGATAGGACTCAGTGCTTGGCCTGCTGGGCTTTGGTCTTACTTTATACATTTCTTTTCTGTCCCTCATTCCTCCCTTCAGGATGAGAATGTTTATCTAGAATGACTGTGTCAGTGGAGCAATGCTGGAACTGCTGGAACTTTGAGAAGGATTACTGCATTTTTGATAATATGCAGGATAGTTACATAATATTAGGAGGACTTAGGTCTTGTTACTGTCTTTATTTGGAGATTAAGTATGATTTAGAGAGATGTGTTTAGATCTCAAGTTTTCAAAGGATGGAATGTGGAAATTAAGCTTAACTACCGACTTGAGTGGCTTGGCAGTTGCCTATCAGGTTTATGAGCACAGCACATTGCTGATGTGTCTGGGTGGGTTAAAGAGGCACGACTCTGGCATCTACTTATGGACCTCTCCTCCCCGACATTGTTCCCCTCTTCTGCTTCCTAGAAGCCATGAAATAAGCAATCTTTCTCTGTCAGGTCCTTCCACATGATGTTCTGTGTTGGAGCCAGAAGGCTGTGGGCTGAGCCTCAGAAATACTAAACCAAATAAAATTTTCCTCTTTTAAGCACTGTGTCAAATGCAAACACTGTACTATAATAGTAGTTATCAAAATTTTAAAAATTCTGAAATTTTTAACTTTGACCAATACTTACCCCTAATGTTGGTTCCTGGCAATGGCCTTTCATCCTCCAATTCCATGAGTTTGACTGTGTTAGATTTACAATGTAAATGATGCCGTATAATATAGGATTTATTTCACTCAGTATAATGTCCTTTATATTGTTGTAAAAGGCAGGATGACTTTTTATAAGCTGAGTAATATTTCCTTATATTATGTTTTCTTCATCTGTTCATTAATTTATTTATTAATATTTAGATTACTTCCATGCTTTGGGTATTATGAAGAAAATAGTATCAAAAATAAAACATTTGAAAATACATTTATTTAAAAATTTTTATTAGTACATACTTTTTTCTCCTTCCTTCCACCCACTTTCATTTTGGCAGCATTGAGTTCATTTATTTTTAAGTCAATATAAATTTGATTATCATATATACATATTAACCTGTAATAGGACAAAAAGTATATAAAACACATAAGACATTTGTACTAAATTAAAGTAGTGAAAGACTTAAA